>LLCE01000052.1:0-239360 GCA_001414415.1 Hymenoscyphus repandus | reverse complement strand
TAACTACTTTCCTTTATTTTTCTTTTATTATTTCCTTTTATCACGGAGCTAGACTCCTACTATCTCCTAGAATATAGAGGCTATATATCGTTAACTAGATTTCGAACCGCTCGGACTAGAGACTAGCTCTAGTCCGGCCGTCCTACGATAGTCCTTGACTTATACAGGACGTTAAAAGGAATAAACAAACAAACAAACAAACGATAGGGGTATGAGTCGGTAGGTGGCTAGTACGGCTCGTACTTAACTCGGGAGAGCTAGGACCTCTTTTTAGGAGGTTAAGGGTTCTAGTGCGGCTCTGCGTATAGGTCTGTGCCCTCGACGACGTCTCTTCACCCCCTTTAGCTAAAGGATCGCTACTAGTAGCTTCCCTATAGCTCCGGGGGGCTAAAGAGTCTTGAAAAGGGTTCTGAGGATCGGGGAGAACGATTCGAGGGAGTTCTAGGTCGTTTCGAGAAGTAATCGGGGGGCTAGAGCCGAAAAGGGGAGGAGAGGATTCGGGGGGGTCCGAATCGATATCCATAGCTAGCGTTAACGCAGAATAGCTAGGACAGGTATACTCTCGGGTATACGGGTCGATTTAGGTCTTTTAGAACTAGGCGAAGTCTCGGGGTAAAAAGGGTAGGTTTTTAAAACTTCGAAAAAAAGGTGATATAACGAGGGACGACATTCTAATCTTCACGGACGAAGACACCTACTATAAGAAGGTTATAAGTAATATATTCGAAACACTTATAAAATATAATTCCCGACTTAAACTAGAGAAATATAAGTTCGGGGTAACGGAAGTAAAATTCCTAGGATATTTAATCAGCCTAGGTGAAATAAGGATTAATCCTGAAAAGATCGAGGCAGTACGAAACTAGCCTACGCCTTAGAATATAAAAGATATCTAAAGTTTTATTAGATTCGGGAACTTTTACCGATAGTTTATTAAAGATTACTCCGGTATAACAGCTCCGTTAACGGAGTTAACCAGGAAAAATACTCCCTAGTAATAGACAGAGAAACACGAAAACGCTTTCTAAACACTTAAAGAAGCTTTTATAAGCGAACTAGTCTTAAAGAACTACGATAGAGACAAGTAAAGTACGGTCGAGGTCGACGCCTCGAATAAAGTTATAGGAGTAGTATATCTGTAACCAGATAAAAATAGGAAACTATACCTAGTTATATATTATTTAGAAAAGTATTCTAGAGTAGAGGAGAATTACGATATATACGACAAAGAATTAATAGTAATAGTTAAAATATTAAAACACTAGAGAATATACCTATAGGGAGTAAAATTCTAAGTAATAGTTCTCTTAGATTATAAAAATCTCTTAAAATTTATAACGATAAAGGTTATTAAGAGAGATAGACATACCCGATAGGCAGAAGACCTTTCTATATATAATATTTTAATTAGATATATAAAAGGTATAGATAACTTAAGAGCGGACGCCTTAAGCAGGATAGAAGATTTAGATAAGGAAGCAGAGCGGAAAATAATAAACCTCCTTAGGGTCTCAGGAATAGACCTAGTACTAGGAGTTAGCGAATTTATAATAACCACGGCAAGCACGCTATAGATCGATAAAATCGCTAAGGCTTAGCGACGATAAGAACTACCGAAAAAACTAGTAAAAACGGAAGGGATATATAGAGAGGAAGGAACCTCTAGGATCTAGGTACCCTCTGAACTAGCCGAAGAGCTAGTAGAAGAATAACACTCTCTACCAGGATATAGACACCAGGGGATAAGAAGAACTAAGTAGCGCGTACGATAGAACTACTTTATACCTGACTTATAAAAAACAGTAGAAAAGGTAGTTAAGAACTGCGATACTTATATAAGAAATAAAGTAATAAGGTATACGCCTTACGGGCTGATAGGATATAAGGAAATACCTCTATAACTATAGAAGGTAGTGTCGTAGGACTTTATTAGCCTACTACTATTATTAAAAGACCCGGTAACGTAAGTAGAATACGATTCTATACTTATTATTATAGAACCTCTTACGAAGTATATAATACTTATACTATATATAACGATAAGCACGGTATAAGAACTTACTTACGCTTTCTTAAACCACGTAGTAAAAGACTATAGAATACTAGAAGATATTATTAGCGATAGAGATAAACTTTTTACTTCGAAATTCTAGATAGTATTAACTACCTCGCTAGGAGTTAAAAGGAAGATATTAATATCCTTCTACCTATAGATAAATAGGGTAAATAAGCGAATAAACTAATATACTAAGATATATATTAGTATATACTATAATTACTAATAGGATAATTAGGTTCAGCTCTTACTACTAGTATAGTTTTTATATAATAGTATAATCACTAATACTACTAAAGTATCACCCTTTTATACGAACTACGGCTATAAACTAGTTATATATAGGGAGCCAGGTATTACGATAACAGATAACCTAAGCGTAAGAATACTCGTAGATAATATTTATAAATTACACGAAGAAATAGTAGAAGAATTAAAATTCGTTATAGAACGGAACTCTCTCTACTATAATAAAAAGTATAGTTAGGAGCCTATACTATAGAAGGGGGATATAGTTTACCTCCTTAGAAAAAATATTAAAATATAAAGACTAAGCGAAGGACTAGACTATAAGAAACTAGGACCTTTTAAAATTAAAATAGTAAAAGGACGCTTAAATTACGAACTAGCGCTTCTACTAACTATAAAGATATTCCTAGTTTTCTATATTTTATTATTAGAACTAGTACTACTAGGAGCTCCGAAAGCCCCTGTTATAGAAATATAACTAAACGATCCTTTAGCGGAATACGAAGTTAAAGTAATACTAGTAACTAAACTAATTAGAAACAGATAGTATTACTTAGTATACTAGAAGGGGTTCCTACTTACTAAAAGAACGTAGGAACTAGTTAGAAACCTTAACTACCCTAGGAAGCTTACGGAGTTCTACCGCTAAAATCTAGGGACGCCTAAACCGGGTAGTTTAGGTCCGATAAAGCAGGATCGAGGCTATCGATCTAGGAGAAGTCGTTAGGGGTCGGGGGAGTAGTAGTAGCCTTCTCGGCGGTTTACTCTTTTTCCTTCCTCTCTTCTTCTTCTTTCTTCTCGAGCTCTATAAGGGAACCGCAGCCCGCGGCGACTATATCGAGCTCACGCTTCTTTAGAAGCTATTTACGTTTCCTAATATTTAACGCCTTAGAGGCTAACTCTTATTACGCCTCCTAGATTTTCTCTTCTTCCTCGTCTAACTAACGTAGTTAGGAGTCGAGGCGATCCTAATTAATAATCTCGGGTATCCTGTTTTTTATCTTTATATTATAGGAGCCTTTTCCCTAGAAGGTATAGATAGAATATCTGTTAAATTTATCGCCCCGGACCGAGACGTAAAGCTCGGATTTTCCGACTCTCTCGTAACGGGAACAGGGAGCTATAACAGAACCTAGACGTTCGATACGAAGTAACAGCTCTACTTACCTATCGCGATAGGAGGTAACTGCTTTCGTTTTATAAGGTAGTATAATAAAAGGAAGCTACCTAGGTCGCAGAGGTTCTAAGGGATACACTTATACGTAGGGACTACGCTAGGACGGAAGGGGAATAGTGTCACGACCAGTAATTAGTCCTGAAGTGTAGGAGGCCACTTTATAGCCTCGGGGTTTATTTAAGCTTACGGAGGAGGGACGGGCCGGTTAGCTGAAGATGTTAGGTCACGTGACTAGGTATAAAAGCACGTGATGATAGCTCTGGTAGGCAGACTATCAGGACTAACATTAGTAGTAATAGTCTCTATAAAAGAGCTATCACCGGTATTTTATTACCTATATAGGCGGGGCTTAGGCCCACTTACTTTGAGCTTCGTGCTCAACTACCTATAGTAATTCACACTTGTTAATTACTAAGTAACGACCTCACCTCCGAGTGAAGGACCCCGTGACTTATAACTTTACTCCTTTTACACTAAACTTACGACTCACGTTCTTAGCTAAGAACCCTAATCGCTATAACTATCAGGACTAACATCAGTAGTGATAGTCTCTATAAAAGAGCTATCACCGGTATTTTATTACCTATATAGGCGGGGCTTAGGCCTACTTACTTTAAGCTTCGTGCTTAACTACCTATAGTAATTCACACTTGTTAATTACTAGTAACGACCTCACCTCCGAGTGAAGGACCCGTGACTTATAACTTTACTCCTTTTACACTAAACTTACGACTCACGTTCTTAGCTAAGAACCCTAAATCGCTACACGACCTTATCTATAAGTTATCGATAAAAGGTCCTAAGAAGTATATATTTTAATACCCGAAGCTCTACGGTAAAACGTATAAATACGAAGGCTATAAATTAAATAAGCGGTCTATTTTAAAGGCTAACTATAGCTTACCCGATCGACTCTTAGAGATAAAAGTCCTAGGAGAAAGTATTATATTAGGAACCTAATTTATATTTCCTCTATTCTCTTCTCTCTTAGGTTTTACCTGAAAACCCGGAGCTATTTCTCTAGGGTCCGAGTCGCTACCGTCTTAGACCGGCCGAATAGAATAGGTCGCGGAACTAGGAATTATAATATTATCCGATTTAAGAAGTAGATATAATCGTTAAGGTCCTTAGCTATCTACGTAGGAGGTAAAACAGATATATTTCGTATATTAAAGTAGTAGGAGAATTAGAGAAAAAAGGTAGAGATTAGTTTCTATAGTAATCTAACTCTATATTTAAATCGTAATTCTCTACTATTATAGTTCCTTATATAAAGCGGGTATATACGGGCTTTAACTATATTAATATAATTATATAACTCGTATACTAAGAAATCTCTAGACCGCTTATAAGCTACTAGCCGGGCTTATAGAGCTTACGCTAAGTATAGGTAATAATAGTATATAGTCTAGGTCTTTATCTATTAGATAAAAGCTTCGTATTTAATTAATTATAGTAATTAAATTATATTATTTATTATATAGTTATTATTACGAGCTAGACTTCTAAGCCTAGTAACCTAATAATAGTCTATATACTTCTATATAGCCTATAAACTACTCTATTTCCTTAGTTATAGAATAATAGAGGGTCGTATTATAATACTTAGATATTATAAAATCTCTAGACCGCTTACTAGCTCGTAATTAGTTCTCTTAGTTATAATAGTCTAAGGTCTTCTAGAGAGTATTTCCTCTTAAGCCTAAGGTCTTATAGCTATACGTAACTAATCCCGTGATTTATTATACTTCTCTAGATAGATTAATAATATAAAAGAGTTAAAAGATAATTATAATACGTTCTAAAAGCGCTACTATTATACTTTAGGAATAAAAAGATAGGAAGATAAAAACTATTAAAAATAAAATCCTAGCCGTATTACTAGAGTAATCCTAATATATATTATAATTATTATATTTTCGTATTAAAGAATCTATAAGAAAACTATTTTATTATATATTATATTCTATTTCTATATCGTTTCTAGTTACGAAAATCCTCTATAATAGTAGAAATACCTCTATAGTATAAGCTTCCTACGTAATAATATATTAATATAGAGGTAGTCTATATTTAAACTTATCCGATAATTATTTAGTTCGGGTTTTAGGGAAAGGGGTTTTTTTTAACTTAAATTTAAATTTTATTTGGTACCTAGGGATAAGTACGAAGAGAAGGCGGGACGGATATAGCTGGGAAATCTGGTTATGCGGGTTTTCCCACAAGTATTCAATAGGGGGGCAGTATCATACATGGTATTAGCTTTCAGCCTCTTTAGAGTGACAAAGCATCCTGGTATATAAGTACAAGGTACAATAGACTAGCTCCCCGCCATCACCGGGTGAGGCTCAGAAGTTGGCTTCTACAATAATCTACAGATAATTTACAGCAACATCCGACGTGGATCCTCGATGTACTCCTTGACCTTCACCAAGAATTGAACTGCTTCTCTGCCATCCAGGAGTCGGTGATCATATGTCAGTGCGAGATACATCATAGGCCTGGCTTCAATCTTGCCGTTCACAACCACAGCTCTCTCTTTGATCGCATGTAATCCCAACACAGCAGTCTGAGGAAGATTGATGATTGGGGTGCCCATAAGAGAACCGAAAACACCACCATTGCTGATAGTAAAAGTTCCACCAGCCATATCTTCGATAGTGAGTTTGTTGTCACGGGCCTATGCATCTATTAGTTGGTACATCTAGCATGATTAGTATTGACGCACCTTCTTGCCTAGTTCGGCAATGGATTCTTCGATGCCAACAAGATCCATAGCTTCAGTGTTTCGTACAACCGGGGTGACCAAACCCTTTTCAGTTGCCACGGCCACACTGATATCAACATAGTCTCTATAGACAATGGTGTCTCCGCCGTTGGGTCCCTCAATCGATGCATTAACGGCCGGAATGTCCCTCATAGCCAAGACAGAGGCACGTGAAAAGGCGCTCATGAACCCAAGCTTCACTCCCGTCTTCTTGAAAACTTCATCCTTGTAGAGCTTTCGGAAGTTCATCAACTCCGTCATGTCAACTTCATTGAAAGTTGTGAGCGAGGCTGCGGTATTTTGCGATTGCTTTAGGCGTTCAGCAATTCGCAGTCGCATGCGGTTCATCTTGACCTGTGATATGTTAGGGGGAAAATGCCAAAGCAAGCTGCAGGAAATGGCTTACTCTGCGTTCTTCCCGACCACCTAAGGCTGGTGAACTGGCGGGTTTGGACTCATCCTTCTTTGTCTCAGGTTGCTTTGGTGGAGGTTGTTTTGTTGGCTCGCTCTTCTGTGGTGGTGGACTTGATTCCTCTTTTGGTTTTCCCTCACGTTTCTTCGCTGGCTCTGGATCTGACGATGTCGCTTGGTCTTTCGAGGCAGGCTCCTTGGGTGTTGCATCGGCCTTCTCCTTTGATCCTCCTTCTGGAGCACCTCCCAGCTCGAGGCGAACCAAATCCTGTCCGACGATAACCGTGTCTTCCTCGTTCGCGAGAAATTCTTTAATAGTGCCAGCTTCTGGCGCGTTGACAGCGACATCAATCTGAGGACAAGATGTTGATTAGTATGCTGGCCAAACAGACGGCTATTATTACACACCTTGTCTGTTTCAATCGTAGCAATCTCCTCATCTTGCTCGACATAGTCGCCTATTTGCTTGGACCATTGCTTCAGGGTACCTTCTGAGATGGACTCTGCCATCTCAGGGACCTTGACAACCTTGTCCGCATATAATCGGAATTGATGGACAACAGGAGAAGGGTATCGTAGATACGGTGCTCGCGCGGCACGAACGAAGCGCGAGGCGATCAGAATTCTCCTAGAAAGCATGACTTACGTTCTGAAGATCGGAATTGATTTGCAAGGAGGAATTGAAGGAAATGGACGTGGAAGAATGGAAGAAGGGAAAAAGATTCTCTCGGATGTATGCGCGGTTTCTAGAAGCGTGAGCCTTGTCAGAAGCTTGAGCCTCAAGCCGAAGCGACGGCTAGTGCCGCATGACTTTGGAGCTTCAACAACATCCCTCTCGGCGCCTTTGTGAGTCCTCTCATCTTTTCAATCCACTGCGCCCACACAGAAGGCCCATCCACTACGTAACAATTGAGTTGAGTAGGCAGGAATAATATCGACAAGTCTACATTCCATTGATAGCAGTAGACGGAGTTGCCCTTAGCCGCGCACTTCGGCGCGCTGCACCACATTCAAGATGTCTACCAGGCAGACTGTGTCGTGAGTACCAGGAGGCAGACGGCGTTCGAGATGCATCCTAACTGCTTTATAGTTCTCTGTACCGTCGCTCCCTGAAGCTTGCGCTCGACTGGGCCGTTCACCGATACCTTTGGAGAGGACAAGCGATGTATATACGATCACTTTTCGAGGCAAACGTGCACGTTCGCGATCCGAGACAACAGAGGGTGAGTTACACAAAATTGAAGAATCTGGGCATCATCTGACGGTGGAATAACAGGCATTGTTCCAGGAGACGGAGGATCTGTTGGAGAAATGGAAACATCCTGATCCATACTTTCCCCCAACTGCACCAGGAGGTTCGTTTGATTCTGAGACCCAACGAGCTTTGTCCCGTAACAATGGGACGATTTGCTAACCTGCCATCAATAGGTTCAAAGTACGAGCGCAATGTTCCTGCACCGATTCTGGATCGTAAGTCAGATACTCACTTCATTTTCGAGATGGCCACTGATCGATGCGTCAGCTCCCCCACACATCCAAGCTTAAGTTGGGAGAGCTTTACATATGGGCTCAAACTGGTCTGGAAGAGGCATTTGTACATCTATGGGAAATTCAAAAGAGCTATCAACCATGTTCAGTACAATTTGCAAAAGTTATTCGTAACTTTCCCACAGATTTGCATGTAGCACCTTGGGCCAACTTGAAAAGCTATAGTGATACTGCTTGAAAGGTCTTCGTGGTAGCAGTGCAAGGTTTCTGACCGGAACTTACTACGTACTAGAATTTGGACGAAGATTACCGGCTACCATACCATCAAATCGGGTATACAAATTTAAGCGAGACTTGGGCTGGTAAATTAATTGGAAACCGAAAAGAGACAGGACAGATGGAACAAGCGAATTATAGTTGTTAATCGGTTTCTCATAAGATTGTCTCAGTAACAATCCTCATCCATTGCCATGGATTTTAATGTACAACCAGAACGCGGAAAAAACAGCCGTGACCCAGACCCAAGCGACACCCCATTATCATGAAATCAGACCCTCAAGAAAACCAACCAGCCCAAAGAAACAAAAGTCTATAGTTCCTGACTGGCAGTCTTTCCACCCTTGGCAGTCTTCTTTGGCAACAAGTCTGGGAGATCGATTAGCTTGGCGTTGTAGAAATGGCGACGAAAACTTACTCTGGTGAATGTTTGGTAGAACACCACCCTGTGCGATTGTGACGTGTCCGAGAAGCTTGTTCAATTCCTCATCGTTCCTGATGGCGAGCTGGAGATGACGTGGAATGATACGGGTCTTCTTATTGTCACGCGCAGCGTTGCCAGCCAACTCGAGGATCTCAGCGGCAAGGTATTCGAGGACAGCGGCAAGGTAAACGGGTGCACCTGAAGAGCGCATTAGAATCAAGATAAAATATCCAAAGATCAGAAGACTCACCAGCACCAACACGTTGTGCGTAGTTGCCTTTTCGGAGAAGACGGTGAACACGACCAACTGGGAATGCGAGACCGGCCTTGGATGATCGTCTTGAGAAAAGTTAGTAATTATAAATGAGAAAAGCCAAAGCCAGATGCGATTGAACGTGAATCCAAAATTCAAAGCGACTTGTGCGTTCGAACGCGTCCAAAATACCCCAATATCCCAAACAGAATGAGGCTAGATGCGAAAGGGCGCACTCACGATTGCGCGTTCTTGGCTCCACCGCCAGACTTTCCACCTGCAGATTTGCCTCCAGTCATTTTGAAAAGTGAGTTTGGTTTTGAAGTTGGAAAAGCGAGGATATTGGATGGGTGGAGTTGGCGGATGAATCGTGTATGTCGTGTTGGCGATGAAAAGGTTGGATGGAGGAGAAGGTCGACAATGGGGAAAGAGGTTTACCTTTGTACCTCAGAGGCGTGATGCGGGCATCGCTAATCACTGGGGAAAGCGACGCGTGTTGATTGGCCAGAACTTCGCGGAAGGCACGGTCGCACGGTGACACACACGTTCCTGCCCACCCGCGCTCTCTAAAATCAAAACACGCACTTACAGCTGCAGACGCGCTAGTCCAATTCGGCGAGAAGTGGCCCGTGATTGCAATCACCACGCTAGTTTGCGCAGAGGTACATAACCTCGATGGCGCTCTCTTCTCCATCTTCCCTTCAATTCTTGTTCCCAATTATCACCATCGCCACCGCCCACAATCGACGTCAACTCATTCCATCACTCCTATCCACCAACAACCGCTCTTAATTCTTCCAACTCCAAAACACCCCCCAACATCAAAATGCCACCAAAGGCTGCCGCCGAGAAGAAGCCTGCTGCTAAGGCACCAGCAGCGAAAGCACCAGCAGAGAAAAAAGAGGCAGGAAAGAAGACCGCTGCAACCGGAGAGAAGAAGAAGCGAACCAAGACACGCAAGGAGACATACTCGTCTTATATCTACAAAGGTACGGTTTTGCAGCATTTTCAAGTCGCGTCTTCTCAGACCGCAATTGCGCCAGCTGGCTGGCCTGTAGTATACGGCTCTTTCGCATCAATATTGCATGTTCATTTACTAACCTTAAACTCTAGTTTTGAAGCAAGTCCACCCAGATACTGGTATCTCCAATCGTGCCATGTCCATCTTGAACTCCTTTGTCAATGGTCAGTTGATACAGTTTCTGTCTTTTAAACCATGCATAATAACCCGTATCTAGATATCTTTGAGCGTGTTGCAACCGAGGCATCCAAGCTAGCTGCATACAACAAGAAGTCCACAATTTCATCGCGAGAGATCCAGACATCGTATGCATTATATTTCTCGTATTCCGACTTCAGATTTGCTAACATGATAATAGTGTTCGACTTATCCTCCCTGGTGAATTGGCCAAACATGCAGTGTCAGAAGGTACCAAGGCGGTCACAAAGTACTCTTCATCCACAAAATAGGTTGCTTTTTTCTTCGGGGGGGTTTTTTCACAGGATGTCGGATTTGCTTTGGCTTGGGGTCATCGATTTTTGATGACGAGGCTCGAGTCGTTCGGGTCTCTTAATGCGTTATGGACGGTCTGATTTTTATGGGGGCAAATGTCTTCACGGTCTGCTTTCGGGGTACGCGGCTGTACAATAAAGTCTTCAGAATAGGGATTTAGAAGACATGAATCGAAACATGAACACTGCTTTTCCTGTGGGTCTCGACAAATGTCGTCTCAGTCTGGTTATGTAAGTTGGGCGCCTTCAACATGGTGACAACGATGTTGGTGTTTTCCACCCAGGCTGGCTTTCCACTCATAAATCATATTGGTATAAAATGATATTGCGTTCAAGTTGTTTGAGAGGAACCATCGTATTTAACAGCAGGGTTCGATTTGTTTGTATTCCTTAAGTTCGTGCTTCGAAGTCCTTGAATGATATTTTATATCTGCCTGCTTGGAATCATTATAGCTTGACCGCTGCTTATTACCCTAATTAGTTACAGCTATAAATACAAGAATATGCTTCCCTGGTGTGGCTTATACCGACTTAGCCCAAACCAGCTTTGCTCGTTTTCACAACATGAGTAACGGGCTGTAAGATACCCTTATTGTTTATGGCTCCTAGTGCAGTACCAGTACTCCAGCCCATCTTTTCGAGCATCGCTCTGCCTTTATTTTCAGCGCCAAGCTCTGGAGCTGACGCACCAACAACATCACCATCTCGGTATGTAACACCTGCGTCGCCTCCACCACGACCGAGGCGACCTTTCCTAAATCCAACGTTCATAACAGGGAGGAATCGACGAGACAGTCTGGCATTGGCGACTTCGAAGGTGCCTTCCACATAAGGAGGAGTTCGGGCGGTCCGATAGAGGACTGGCCGTCGATTATTACCCGAGCCAACGGACTTGGTCTTGAGATTGAAGATGTTTCCTAGTTCGTGAACAATCTTGCGATCCAGCTTGGTCATAGGAGGAAGAGCGAGCCTGTGGGTTTAAGTATAGATTCTCCAAAATGCCTTGCAAAACTTACGTCGTATCCATGCGCATTAAAAATTCTTTAATCTCTTCTCTAACGGCATCTATTCCCATTCCTTCCTTGTATTTGGCTTGTAAGTCAGGCTTCTTGTTGTTGCTGCCTAGTAAGCCCTGAGCACGTAATTCTTCTCGCTGCTGCTTTCGCTTTTTCTTCTTGAGACGATCGTTTCCCCAAGCATTCTGCATATCGTTCTCGAATTCAGAGTCCGATACATCGTAAGGTAATTTGCCTTTCCGACCTTTCGGTTTCTTTTTGAGACTTGGTCGATCGAAGTCCAGGACATCAAATCCGTCATATGCATCCGCAAGAGCATGAGCAGCAGGAAAATCTCCACGTGGACGCTTTGCCCCACGCCCCCTGGAACGCTTCGCAGTTGTGGTGCTGAAAGGTGACTGCCGAAACGTTGCAAAGCCTTCGTATCCTTCGTCATCTTCGTCGACCTCCTTATCGAGCAGGAACAACTGATCCGAGCCTAAGCCCAGTTCCTCCTGCTTCGCCAGCAATCTTGCAATATGCTCATCACTCATTCGACCTGATCGCCTTTGCGACAGATCAGCGTCTTCATCTTCGTCTTCTTCATCGTCGTCCTCTAAGCTTTCATCGTCCCTAGTGGAATCTATAGGTTCTCTAGCATCTTTCATGGCTTCTGCAACTAGCTTGGCATTAGTCTCATAATCCAACATCAACTTGTGAGTGTCAGCACTCGTGAAGTTTGCTTCTTTGACCCATCTAGCATCATCAACGCTTTGATTTTCAGAAACTACAAGATATTGAATTCCTGACTTCCGGATTCGCTTAGCAAGTATCGTTTCGAAGACGTCTAATCCAGTATCCGAAGTACTCAACTCTTCAAAGTCTTCAAGATCCGATGCCTCCCATTCATTTAACGAGTAACCATGAGGTGCATCAGTGAGAAATGTATCAGAGGAAAACGCAGCCTGCTCCTCCTGGCTGATGCCATTCTCTGCGCCACCCAATTCGCGGGACTGGAAAATTCCGCTTGTCTCACCCACACTCTCTTCGACACCCATATTGGCAATGTAGTCAGCAATAAGAGCATCATTGTCAGTTTGCAGTTTGGTGCTCCGCTGGCGAATTCGATATTTCAGCTGCTGTCGACTGCATTGCTCTTCCCGAGGTCCGCTTTCAGAGTCATCCCCAATATTGACAATCAGGGGCAGTTTTCGTAGATCTGGCTGTGCCATGTTTAGAGTATCTTGTCGAGGAGTGTTTCGATGTCGGGCGGCCTTCAATAACTCTACTTTCTCGTGTATCTTGTCCTCGATGATCTTAATCTTATTGTCAACTGTGCTCTCATTCGCAATCATGGCAGCTTTCCGAGGAGGGTCTGGTGTAGTGCTTGATTGCCGACCTCGCCCACGAAAAAGAATGACTTCTTCACTGGAATTTGAAGGCGTTGGAGACACTGGGCGAATGTTGGGTGCTGTCAAACCAGGTGGCACTACCTGACTACCATGTGTGTCGATAATGAAAGGAAGCGGTTCCTCTGATGCCAATGGACTTCGAACTGCCTTGGATACGACATCCTTTGATTCGCTCTTTTGACTTCGAGGGTCAAGTATGGGGGGCTCCAAAGTCATATGGGCAAGAGCAGTTTCAGTTTTCTTCGATTCTGATTCTGCCGTCTCCTCGTTATAAAGATTCCCAGCGCTGATGAAATTGACTTTGGTATCTCGTAGCCGCTTGTCAGTGTTTCCATTCGAAGAGTGCCTCCCGGTATTATTTGCCTCCTGTTGTAGAGTGAAGCCTGCTTAGGTCGTTAGCATCATAGACAAACGCTACACTTTATCGAGGAAGCCATCATCAATGACTGACCATGTTGCATCCGCTGCGGTGTTGATGCGCCGCTGAAGGGTGTGAATGAAGGCTCGAGACCTGGCAAGCCAGCATACGCATTGCCTCTGGAAGCTTTGGAGAAATTGCCCCGCCTGGCAGCTTTCTTGGTGCGCGGCATATTGGTTGTGACTCTGAGGAGACTTTAGATTCACAACTGATCATACATCAGAAAATGAGTATTAGTGGTGGATGGTGTTGGTGTTGCTATCAACCTTGGTTGGTGGTGAGACAAGAAAATACCTACCTAGTCAACTGGATAGAGTAGAGGTAGAAATTATTTTATTCGTTAGCAAACAAACTCGTGAAGTGCAGGCGAAGACGGCGGCGGACCTGCAGCATCCAACAACCTTGCCGTAGCTCTCTTCTTCTAAGGCACCTCCTGGCTCGAACTCCACGTGAATGCGGGGCATTGGCAACCTGGAATGGATTATGGTACAACATTGTACTGTATTCTTCTTATCGATAAGGACAGAAGCGGATGGAGATGACTTTAGCGTTGGGGAGGGGCTTGAAGCGTAGTCTTGTCGACCAGATTGATCATCACACCTCACACCTCGTTGTTGAAATACCGTACGGTATATATTGTAACACCACCTAACTGTAGATGGTATATATGGCATGAATATACCACTCAGGATAGTTGAAACCCCGTTGCCAGCAAGAACATTAATTATGAGTATCTTGCTAAAGCAGTCTAAGGCATCAGGCTCACGATATCCAAGACTCCAGGCTGATCTGGGAGGGGCGGAGGGGCAAAGGCGGCTGACTCGAAGCACCACACCTCACTTCCATATGTAAATGTCTCTCAACACCATCGACGCGTGAATGGGCGCAACCCGAATTTCCCACTGACACGACCTCAGCACGTCATATACTGACAGCATACTCCTCTCTCCAACTACACGCTCATATTTCCCTATGCGTGCAAACATCGATCTAATCGGCATTTCAAGCATTCCAGCATTCCAACTCGCCAACATCCCGCCCAAACACGACACTGCTCGACGGAAGGGTGCCTGAAGCGAATTCGAGCCATGACGAACATAGACTTTGGTCGCTACAAGAGCAAGCTCATGCAATACTTCTACGACCCAGAACCCACGAACGACGGCACTTCGAAGCTTCCCATATGGTGTCTTGGTCGAGAGTACCGGCCAAAAGAGCAACCCAGCCCCTCGACCCCATCCAAATCCGAAAGCCCTCCACCCGCACCTCACCTTACTTCTTCGGACAACAGTAGTAGTGCTCTGCGCGTTGCCTCGTCCAAGCAGCCCGTCACTCCTCCTGACAGTACGGCGAGTAGCTTCGATTCGGGCTCGGCATATGATGAGGCAAGAAATGCAGATGTCGATGTTGGCTGGCCACCATCCTTCTTGGATGATTTCGAAGCGAAAATATGGCTCACGTATCGCTCAAATTTCCCTGCGATACCCAAATCTAAAGATCCTTCGGCCCCTTCGTCCATGTCACTATCTGTCCGGCTACGGAGTCAGCTGGTGGACCAAGCCGGATTTACTTCCGATACTGGGTGGGGATGTATGATCAGGTCCGGGCAGTCTATACTGGCGAATTCCCTGTTAATGTTGAGGCTCGGGAGAGGTCATTATCCCTTAACCCCCCTTCTTTGTAGCACAAGATAGCTTCTAACCTTTTCTACAGATTGGCGAAGGGACTCGACGACCAGTGAGGAAAGGAAGCTCTTATCTCTGTTTGCTGATGATCCAAGGGCTCCCTATTCGATACACAAGTTTGTAGAGCATGGTGCAGCATCGTGCGGGAAACATCCTGGTGAATGGTTTGGGCCCTCGGCCACAGCACGCTGTATACAGTGAGCAAGACATCGATGTCCTCGCGCAAACTTCCTTACTCACGTTTATTAGAGCTTTGACCAACGACCGCGACTCGTCAGAGCTGCGTGTTTATATCACCGGTGATGGAGCAGACGTCTACGAGGAAACGTTCATGAATATTGCCAAACCTGATGGCAAGACGTTCTCACCTACTCTCGTTTTGGTAGGGACAAGATTAGGTGTCGACAAGATAACACCCGTGTACTGGGAGGCTTTGAAGGCATCTTTACAAATGCCACAATCAATGGGCATTGCGGGGTATGTTTTTCATCCTCCGTCCATATTATCCATACTAACTTTGGTAGTGGCCGTCCCTCCTCGTCCCATTATTTCATTGGCGTTCAGGGATCGTTTTTCTTCTACCTAGATCCCCATCACCCTCGGCCAGCACTACCTTTACACGCAAAGGTGGAATCATATTCCGATGAAGACATAGACTCATGCCATACTCGAAGACTTCGACATATTCACGTTAAAGAGATGGATCCGAGCATGCTTATTGCTTTCCTGATACGTGATGAGAATGATTGGAGAGCATGGAGAAAGGCAGTTCAAGAAGTCCAGGGCAAGGTTGTAATTAATGTAGCCGATCAAGACCCAGCATTGCATGGCATAGGTGGTGAGCGAGATGGAGCCATCGATGAAGTAGAGACGTTCGATGATGACGACGATGATACTATGTGAAACGGGCCAGCTGGTATCTGGGCTACTTTTATCAGGCGTCGGATATGGATAGGGATTAGTTGATCTTATATTTAGTGTCTACATAAATCTGCGAAGTCGAATTCAAAACAGTACTCTATCAGGTGCATAATCAAGTAGAATTGTAATTGTCTTGGCAGCTTAACCCTCTTCCAGGCGTAAGAACTGATCCACGCATCGTATATATTGGTGATGGTAGAATTAGGGGTTTCGTTTCTGTCGGGGATGTCCTCGTGGCAAGATCGAGTTACTTATCTAGAAAAAGAGGAGCATGAGACTTTTGTCTCTTCCACGCTTGTCGGACAGTGTATTTGATTTAGAAGATAACCCTGGATCTATCATGTTCACGTCATTTGACATGGCAAGAGCATGATTTAAATTGAATTATTATGAGATAATATACTTCCGGATTTAATTGTGAAAAGGCTTTTCATAATTTATGAAGAGTACACCTGGGTCGTTTTCGTGTCATGACAACGGACTAAGAGCACGACAGCAAATCAGAACTTTCATATGTATTTGATGATAGAACCTCAATGGAATTGGTAGCTGACTAAAACAGGGGGAAAGATGCAGAAAAGTTGTTGGTTGGAATTACATCATTATTCATAACAGTGTCGGGAGACTGGGCAAAACGCTCGAGAGGATTTCTATTTAAAATAGTGCTTACCTGCGAGCAAGGATAACTGACAGAAGAGCCTTTATTTTGACTACTTTTATTGTTTACTCGCTCTGTATACCGCTAGGGTGTCCGAAATCACTTCCTCTAATCCCAGCTAGAGCAATGTGCACTATTCTCATTGGATGCCACCAATAACTCCACGCAATGCCAAGAACGCTTGCTTCATCCCCTTTGCACAACAGAATCAGGTTCTGGATCCTGCCGGTTTTGACATGCAACCATCATCGCTTTCTGTTCTTTCCTTTGACCTTTGAGACTGGCTGAGCATGATTATACTCTTTGATATGACTGAAGAGCTTGCTCCTTGAGGGGAATGAATCATCACAGGCAGCACACTTGAACTGTTGAAAAGTTAGTTACGCCCCAGCTAGGAGCCGTGTTAAAACTTACACCTTGATCTACTTGTTCCTGAATGGCTTCCCTCGCTGCTTTTTTTGCACGCTTTGCCTTGGCTTTGTTGAGTTTTGGGATCGCTGGATCACTCTCCACCTCCATCTCCACCTCTGAATCCAATGGCACGTTACTTACAGAGGTAATACTTTCGGTTAAAGGGTCAAGCTGGCTTTCAATGCCTTTTCTCTGGGCATGTTCGTCATCCGTATCAAAAGATCCCTCCTCGGGACTTGAAAGTCCGAGCTCGTTTCCTTCTACTGGTTTCGAAGGTTGATCATATATTCCACCCTTAAGATCATTTTTAAAGTCATATTTTGACTCGGTAGTAACTTCTACATCCTCCTGCGAGTCTAAGTCAAGGTCGTCAAGCTCAGGGAGAGGTGAGGAGGGTATGCTGCTAGGCGCGGATTCGTCAAGATTCAAACGCTTATTTTCCTTCTTCATCTCTCGTTGCAGTTGTTGAACAGCCTTAATGTGCTTTTTACTCTTCTCGTGGGTTTCGTATTGCTTCTCACTCTTGAAGACCTTCCTACAAACAACACACTCGATATTCTCTACTTCTTCCTGCTCTTCCGAAGATCCTTCCTCCTCTTCTGTAGGCACACTGGATTGGGCCCATGCTGGAAGAACATGATCACGTAACTTGGCCTGATTTGCTGCTCTCGATTGCGCAGCTTGTGCAGCGACAGCATCCCGTAAAATCTTCTGTCTATCCGCCTCCGACTGTGAGTTGGGAATGAATCTTGGATCGCGTTTGCGAACAAATACGACGAGAGATCTGACGGCGTCATTGAATTCTCGGATTCCCTCGTCCCTTAGCCTTTTGTTCTCCTTTTCAATGAGCCTGCGTGTAGCTCTATCTGGACCATCGGAAGTTTTGTATGCATCCCTCCACGAAAATGTTTTCTTGGTGGAGAAACTCATCCATACTCTGTAAAATGGTTTGGCCACGTTATCGTAACTGTCAGAAGCTCCTCCGAACCATGGAAACTGCACCGATTCCAAGCCTTCCCAGCTACAAGCAGAATTTTCCTCTTCTGCAAGTTTGGCAAATGTATCCTGGAGGATACCGTAAAAGCCATTGGGAGCGTCTGTGAATGGTACATTTGGATTGAACTTTGATATCAACTTGACGATATCGCCAGCACTGGTCAGTCGCACGCTGTGCTCAAAGTGCTCTTCTTCTCCACCCCCGTCGCCACGCAGGATGGATTCCCGATGCGAATCATACCAAGCCCTTTCTTGGACGTCCGAAAGGACCTCATAGGCAGACTGAACTTCAGCAAACTTTACGGTCGCATTCTCTACATCTCCATAATTTCGATCCGGATGGAGTTCCAGGGCTTTTTTCCTGTACGCCTTTTTTATGCTACCTAAGTGGTCAGCACACGTAAAGAAAATTGAAAAGAAGTAGCGAACTCATCCTCGGTTGCATGACGTTCAACACCTAGGACCTCATAGTAGCATCTTTTCTGTTCGGAAGAAATTCCACCAGACGGACTGCCCGCGCCGGGCGAGGACTGCTGGGCCCCCATGGCGGGTAAATGGGCGTGTGTTGTTGGACTGAGAGACCTTTTCGTATAGAGTATAGAGTAGAAGTAGTGTAGATGAACACCAGAAAATTGATTGGCAGGAGACAAGACAGGACGACAGTATGTTTGTAGATATAGACTTATAGCCTTATAGGTTCGCTCTCAGTCAAAATGGTGTGGCGTAGTGGTGACTCAGAGTTTGAATTTGAAAGCAATAATGGTTTGATTGATCTATTACGCTAGTGCGCTAGCACTTCACCAACTACCTAATGAGCGGGCAGTCACTGGTTGTTGACTTATTTTGCACGACTCGGCAGCGGTATTTCATGGTTGGCGCTTGGGTGTGCAGGGTGGCTCTCGGAGTTGGTTTGGTGTCGGCTTTGGCATCTACATCGGCACCGGCATCGGCCCGCTCTGGCTTGGATGGCTGGCCTGAAAGTCTGAGTGTATTCAATAATTGTTGGCGTCAACGCCGACCATTAGGTGACTCAACGCAATATTCATTGGCTAGACCTACACCTACTCTCTAAAGGTTAATTTAGTCAGTACTCTATCTTCTCTCTCATCTACTTTACGAAACAAGCTTTTCCATGCCTTCAGCTTGCTTGGTGGTGCCAGAGTTATGCGGGAGTTCAACCACAACTTCAAGGCTAACCACGCAGGCCTGAATTCACACATTTGATATCCACACCAGACTCGCTAGCCACATAACACCCTCGAAATTGCTTAGGTTATGGCCTCTGCTCAAAGCAGTCTGTGTGGCATTTGATTCCCCCGTATAGTTCGTAGTGCCCCAGAGGCATCTGCCGAGGAGCCGCATCGTTGCCCCACACCCATGCCGTGAGACACGCCGCACGCGCGACACAAACGCCGGCTCCATCAATCAAAATTCTCCCCCTCTTCCTCATCCCGCACGACTTCTTCTTCCTCAACATTCTTGTGGCAAGGGATGGATTTCTCACCCTTGTATAAATTCGATACTTCCAAAAGCGTGCCATAAGATGACAGCCTCTTGAATGAGCTTTGTACTTGTACATGCCGCCTTCCTAAGCATCATCCTCTTTCGACTCTCTGGACCCCCGTCTCTCGCCTGAGACGCCTCTTCGACCAGCAAGTGACCATGCTTTGCAGCACACCTGTACTTGCTTCTACAGTGTAACTTACGAAAGCACCAAATATTCTTTCGACCGACAATTTTTACGTCATTCATGATGAAGTTCGCCCACGAGTTTCAAGCCGCTTTGGTTCGAGAAGGGTTCCCATCTCATTGGGTCGAATCTGCTGTCCCGTATGGTCAACTCAAAAAGGTCATCAAGAAAGTTACTATAGAGCTAAAGAGCCTTGGACTGGATTCTGCGACACTATCCCAACTTGTGTCAGAGGTTGGCCCCGAAGCATTCCAATATGAGTTTGATGGTTCATATCCTTAGCCCTTTTAATACAGCTCAAAGGAAGCGCTACTTTTCTAACAAATCCTGTAGGCGACACCAGGCACTTCCAACCTAAGTTGACTATTTTCGTGCAAGATGGCCTTGCTGTAGATGCCACGCTCTCTCCAGATACAAAGAACTTTCTCAGAAATCTCGTGCAGCAGCATAAATTTACAGAGCAAATCTCTGGGCAGCAGTCTCTGCACAGGCAGCCCTCCACCGAAGGGCAAGTCGCTAAGAATCTTCTTTTGTAATTATCTTAATCCTTTGCCTGAGACACCAAATGTTTGTGTTGAGGAGACAAAACTGAGTTCGAAGCTCATGGCAGATCAGCTCGGTACGAGATTGTTTTGTTCACCTGGGAGATCAACAATTGCCTTTTGCTCTTCCAATTTCCTTAAATCCTTGAGACGATATTCAACGGCCTTTATAGCTGACAAACTCTACGCAGAGAAGCCTCGACTATGAGCACAGAGGCAAATATGTCTGTCAATGCTCCTCCTGTACAACGAATCGAGGTACCGCTCACTTTTGATTCGGAATTTTTTGAGACTCTTCAAGGCGAAGTCGCAAACTTAGATATTCTCCAGGCTGGGGAACAATCTGCTCTGGCCAATGAAATCAATGAATTGTCCGGTGAACTTACGGCCTTAACCAAGCCCTCGAGATTTCGAAAGACAGATATGTATAGATGGCGGGAGCTCTTTGAGATTTATCTTCAGGCCATGGTTTTCTTCTCGGTCCATGAGCTTGATCATGGGACTCGAGATAGTACCACAGCCGCGAAACAGCTACAATGGTTCCAAAGCGAAGTGATGAGAAGGCAGATTGTTTGCTCATTCAAGTTACCAGCCAGTCGGAAAGCTTTGGAGCGTTTCATCAACATAAACATTACACTTCTACGTAACATCAAATTCCAAGAGATAAATCAAACCGCTATAAGCAAAATCCTCAAAAGTAAGCATAGCTCTTTCTTAGTTTTAATCACCCAAGCTAATTGTGTTACGCATTGAAGAGTTCGATAAAAGGACCCATCTTGGCGCGAAGATGAAATTTCCCAAACTCATACAAACTGGATCCACCATGTCGGAGTCTATGGCAAAAGCTGTCTGCTCGCAGGTTACTCAAGACTTGATCCAGAAAGTACCACAGTTGGATGACAACTTGTGTCCGATCTGCTTTACTATTGCTTGGAGACCTGTACGGATGAAATGCTGTCACGTCATATGCATTAGTTGTGCCGTGACTTTGCAGAGGAAAAGGGAAAAGTTCTGTCCTCTTTGCCGTGGTGAAGTCATTCTAGAGGCAGACGCAGGTAAGTTGCAATCGTTCCCTTCTGGAATACCCGTGGATGTTGAGAACCCCCATTTATTTGAATTTATTTCTAGCTTACTCTTGTAAATTCTATACTAAGGAAAAAACAGATAATATTGATCCTGAATTCGAGGAATTTCTTGAGAAGTTCTTCCCAAAGGAAGCAAGAGAGAAACGGATTGCGGTGGAAACCGAACGTGGTAAAGAGCAGTTTGGTGAAAGCTACAGGCACCCTTCAGAAGAAAAGTGTAGATTAATGTGAGGCAATCTCATGATGGATTCTCAATGGATTGACATGAACCTGATGGTGGGAACTACTTCCATGTCTGGAAGGGGGAGAGTTGGTAGCGATATGATACCCATTTGAACAGTTTATGGACCCTACATAGCTGTTGGAGCTAAACATGTTCTACTAAATTAGAAACTTGCGATACACATTATTGACTTTCTGGACTTGTCGTTATAAAGGCCTCGATCCAGCTGCATGTTGTTGGGGGATATTCACGTGATACGTTTAGATTAAACAAGCGAGGCGAGCCCCAGTTTTTGATCAGAGCTTAGATTAGCCATCGATAAGAACGGTGATGCCATAGGAAACACATTCACAAACATCTTATGATCACAATTGCGAGCGCCACCCTGACGATTTTGGCCACGATATGCTCTACTCAGTGCTTAGCTTCACCACCTATCTATGATCGATTGGCTAGGTTAGGATTCTTGTCACATTTTCAACCATGCCGAGCCTTGCAAAGCTGCATTTGCTGGAAGAACTTCCCGATGAGGTACTTCAACACATTATCTATTTCATATCGCCAGAGGATATTCTTTTCAACATCCAACTAGTCTCGAAGCGCCTGTATCTCCTCAGCAGTCAGCCACTTCTTTGGCGGCACCACTGCCGCCGCGAGTTCCAATATTGGGATGCAAAGCACCGAATTCCACAGAAGCTTGGGGGCGAAGTCGGCGATGTGGATTGGAAATCGTTATACGTGTACAGGCGGAAGGTAGACCAGGAGATTGCGCGACTATTGGATGGTATTATTGGAAGCCAAGTAGACCGAATCCAGAAATACAGGGAAATTGCTGGTGCTGGATACGATGCGAAGGATACCTTAATTCGACATTGTCGCACAGATAACAACGCGGAGGACGTGCTTGCAAGGAGGCAAGTCACATTTTTCTATATCATATATCACAAGCTAAACGAAGCAGATTTTATGCTACATCGGCCCTCGACCATCTACATCGTTCGGAAGCCTTAGCAGAGTGGCAAAAGGTCTTGGATGGGGAGAATACATCTCTTGATAGAGTGCTAGGGTCATTTGATCTTTTCGTGCTGCACGATCAGTATGGTGATCTTCTCGAGGTTTGTTGCGTATACGTGTTGAATTGCACATCAATTAATGATTTGTAGATATCGCAGGTTTTCGACAATTGGGCAAATCAGCTCCGTCGGGAGAATCCCGCCATTGATAAGCTTTCCATGAGAAAGAAAGCCCTTCTGGTAGCCGCTTTTGTTCGAACACACGACCTCGTAGGATGTGGATCTGGAGATGCTTACCGAGACTTGCGAAATAGTTTCATTGGCATAGCTCTACAACAACCAAACCATCCTTCTCTGCCCCTCATATCAGTAGCTATATTTGTCTGTATTGCAAGGCGCTTTGGCCTTGATGCTCGCTGCTGCGGGGTGCCTAATCATGTCCATGCCCTGGTTTTCTCTTCGAAGACAGAAAGTCTGGATGGGCGGGACCGAGAAGGGCATGAGGTTGATGACGACTTGGAGCAGATGTTCTTGGATCCATTCCACACGGACCAGGAGGTGCCTATAGAAAACCTGTGGAGGTTTCTATCCTCATGGGGTATCCCGAAGTCGGACTTTCCACGGTTCCTCAAGGATTCGCATTTCGCAAGTTTAATCCTTCGAACTTCGAGGAATATTCTTGCATCTATCCAGGGATTCAGAACTCGAAATGTAGACAATTCTAGCCATCCGACAATCCAGTTACGTGCTAACCCATTTGCTGACATGGAAAATGCTTTTTATGCGGCTCTGTGGGCGAACTACATTTTCGGACGACCTACGATGTATTCAGATGCTTACAATCAGCGGCAATTCGTGCCATTAATTCTTGAACGATATGAGCGGCTCTATCCCATGGATTCTGATCTTATTGAAAAATATATCTGTCCCTTGTTCAATAACCCGCGTCTCCTAGAGCATTTAGACCTCCACGAAGCTGTACGAATCGTACGTGTTGCGGACCAGGCTCCAAAACAGCAAAGGAAGCGAGACAATTCTTCACTAACTTCAGGAGTAAAATTCAGAGTAGGGCAGGTGTTCCAACATCGAAGATATGGGTATACCGCTGTAATCACTGGCTGGGATTCTGAGTGTGGTATGGATCCACAATGGATTGCCACAAACGGTGTCGATAACCTGTCCCGTGGGAGGCACCAAAGCTTTTACCATGCACTGTGAGTTTCTCACGCTGTTCTATAGGTGTACGTTGGCTTACTTACAGTGCCGCTAGTGTTGAAGACACGAGTATTCGCTACGTAGCCCAAGAGAACATTGAGGAGCTTTCACACCCTGATGCAGGAGAGCCTTTGATGAGCATAGCGGGTCGATACTTCAAATCCTGGGATGACCAAAGATGCGTTTTCGTATCAAATATACGAGACGAGTATCCGTCTGATTGAGATCGATGCATGATAATATGTAACTAAGTATTAGCGAACAAGGGTGGCACAATTGAACACGCAAGCGCTATCAAATTTAGAAACTATAGGACCATGGCAATATTTTTGGTTAAAATGCAGGTGTCGTGCACATCTTACTTGACGCACTTTGCCATCTAGCTGGATATTTCCAGTGTTTGTTGTCTCATGCTCCTGAGAAGAGTCGTCTTGGCTCTTGGTAATTCTTCTCACACCTAGCACGCTCATCTATAAAATAATAATATACTCTTGCGCCTTTAACCCCACGAGGTGATTATTCTGAGGACTTGGCGTCAATAACAAAATGCATCGAAAACTGAAGTTATTTCAAAAGTAAGCGCAAAAATAAATTTGGGTCTTAGAAGTTTGGTATTTGATGATATATGTCATTGTCTAGATAGCGATTGAGCTTCATCACGACCGCAGGGTATTTGAGATTGTCATAATTTAATCAGCGCCTTCTCCCTTTCCCACACCTTGAACGACCTCTTTCATTACGCCTGCTTCAAGAAGGGTCTGCACAGCGTTGAAGACGATTTGGGTGTGATCGACTGTTCGCTTCGTCGCATCGGTGTTTTCCGTTTGAATTGTAACTTCTTCCTCCACGCAGGACGCCTGGAGCCGCACTAGCTCTGTTATTGCCTCCTGATGTAGACTCATCAGCACCTCAATGTTATCCCTTGCCATATCAATCTGTTTGGTCGATGACTGTGGCAGTGTGGTTTCCTTGATGGCTTCTTCAGTAAGTCCAAATGATTGGCTGATTTTGTCGAAGCCAAAGAGGCTGCTCAATGATGCGAAGTTTTTCCAGCCTGGCTTCAGTTCATTCAGTATTTCTTCGATCACAACCAGGGACCTCAAGATGACTGCCGCCTCCAACGGAATACTTTGCAGTGGACTTTTGCAAACTGAGAGCAGATTGAACTGTACACCATCCTCCTCGTACTGAGCCATTCTATGTTCTATGCTTAGGCGGGCGAGGGCAATCCAATTATCTCCCACTTCGCCTAAAGATTATCAGAAGGAGCATTGCTATTGTTCAGGGAAGAGCTCTCACCTAAACTTAGCGGCTGACGCTGTAAACCATCAAGCCGCCAAAGTACGCCATCCACAGGTACGTAAGCGATGAAGTGGAAAGCGAGCTCATCACCGTCAGGGCTCTTGCGATTATTGTTGGTTGTCTTTCTTTGGGGTTTATTCTTGACCCGTTCCCACTTCTCGAAATCATTTTGGAGAGATAGATCAGCGTCGAGATTCTCCATTCGTCTGAAATAGCAAATTAGCGAGATATGCTTTGAGATAATTTTGTGGCATCGGATGAAGCTGACCGAAAGAAGGAGTTGTGGACGCTTCTGATGAAATCATGTTCACCCAGTCTTTTCCCACGGTAAGCAGGTTTTAGCCGCCTAGTATCCTCCTTGAATCTAGACAGTGTTGCTCCAAGGTCAACATGTGGGGAGTTCATGACAATGTTCAGCATTGCGACGGTAGCGCATGCATTGTTAGTTGTCTAATACTCATCAGCTGGCTGTTCGTCGAGAGAACAAATAGGCCGCAAACCTGATTGGCGAACCACACATTTCTTGGGTATACTGGTAACCCCTCAGGCTCTTCCACATCGTCGGAGTCTCTGTATCGGAACAGAAAGATCAAGCCATATACGGGCTTGCTGTATATCACATTAACAAAAATTTGTTGATCTCCAGGAAAAACCTACGGAAGAAAAGCTAGCATTTCATCCTCTAGAGAAAACACTTCTTGAATCTTCACCCCGTTGACACCATACTTGCGTAAAATAAAGTTGAAGATGGCCTACAGAGCCAAATCAGAGTGAGCCTTGCATGTCAAGCAATATTGGGAGCCATTGCAGGAGAAGAAGACATAGCTTACCGGGTCTGATTCTAATTCAACCCAGCCCTTCCAGCTTTTACGTTCCTCTTCTGTTAAAGGGTGCATTGCTTCAGCGGTACTTACGGCCTCGTCAACCGCTGCAGGGTATCTCACATTTCGTTTCCTCTGAGATCGTTTGTTCATAGCTGTGTCATCCGAGGGTGATCTGCACTCTTGAATTGGTGTTGGCGAAGACATGGATGATGACTTGATATTCTCATCCGGCGGAGAAGAGGAAACGCAGGCATTTGCTGGGATGTTACTTGCAGGATTGTCCACATCTTGCGGAGTAGTGTTGCCTTTAACTGTTGGAGAGATTTTAGTGTTGGAGGTTGCGTCGTTGCAGTTGCCGGCACTTGAAACTTGGCTTCCTTCGGATATACCTGCATCTAGTACTTTCCTGCTGCCCAAAGTCGTCGGCGGGAAATCCGTGTCTGATGTCGTAACATCGGAGATGTTTGTAGTTGATACCTGTGTCTCTTGAGAACTATCCTCATTTGTTTTGCCGCCCATAATTCTTACCTGCAAATCCATGTTAGGCTCTGCCCCTGTGTAGTGGTCGGCCATTTCTGTGTCTTGCGCTACCATTTTAGAAGTTGAGGTGAGGAGTAGTGGTTGCACTGTTCAACTATTTTAGGAGAAGAAATATTTCGATGAAAGTGAGGATGATTGTATCGACTGTATTTCCTTCTCCAAGAACGGTGGAAGTTCCAGAAGATTTGAACGTGTCAAGGCATGTTGATTATTGTCCTAATGAGTGGCCATGGAATAGTTACGGACGAGATGATCCAGCCGCAACAGATGAAGATGGCAAATGAGCTTTACTTGAGGTGCAATCGAAAGGGCTCACGAGGTGATGAGTGGCGAAAGAACTGATAATGGCGAGCGTAGAACCGAAACACAACAACGCCCAAAAGAAAGGAAAATAAGCGGACATCAGGATGAGATACAAAAGGGGGGTGAATCCATTGCTGTATGCGTATAGTATGGCGGGGGTCGGACGCAGCTGCTGGGCAACAAGAAAGAGTTGTTGGTCGTCCGTGCACAAAAAGTTCGCAACGTCAAAGTCAACTGGGGGAAGCTTGTCGCGACGCGCATCTCTGCGAGGAAAGTCTCGGTTTGTAAACGACAGCCACAACACCACAACAGCACTAGAGTTATCCAAATACTTTCTTCTGGTATTACCTGCTTGATCTCTTGTAGATACCTCCGTTCCTACTCCATCTCCCGCCTTCCTTCGATATCCATCGCGCGCGACCGAATCTCGAACAAAGCAAAGCCACTTTCAAAGCTCGCCTGGTCTGGAGAGCATGTTATCGCCATGAACGGAACTCCTCGTCTGCGGTCGGCATTCCCTTCGACCCCAGCTAGTGGAGGTCGAGGTGGAAATCAGAATGCTAACTTGGGAGATTCAGGAGGAAATGGCAATGCTGGCAGGCAACAAAGTTCTCCATTGCCCAGTGTCCCTCAAGAAGAACAGAAAGCAACCGTATCTCCTTTGGGTGCGCCTCGAATACCGGTCACCCTGGTCGATGCGCCTAGCCAGCGTATGTACACTCTTGCTGTGTACGGCCTGCTGTCCGCATGGAAACTTTACGATTGGTGGACATTGGTAGAAGCAGAGACACAGTCTGCTTTGCTCTTCGTGAAATGGATATTCATAGATTTCGTCTTCTTGTTTGGCGTGCCGATGTTGCGAATACCGTGGCTGGAGTGGTCAAACACAACGACTTCTCTTGCGTATGTTTCTCACGCTGTGGCGACTGGCATGTTGATGTTCAGAATACCGGTGAGTTGCATGCTCGATATGTTGTGTTGCTCTAGCTTACAGTGATCGGACAGATTCCAATTGAGGGATGGGCTCTGTTACTAGCGAAGACTCTCTATGATAAGGAAATGTCTATTTCGGAGAACAGTGTGAGCCCAGCCAGGATCCTCCACAACGCCTCTCATATTATGGGCAAACAAATTATCAACATTCTTCCCGAAGGGTATGTCTCCTGAGTTTGGTTATTTCTAGAAATATATGCTTACTGTCCAATAGCTCTGTGGTTATGAACCCGGAACGGCTGCCACTCTGTCTTGGAAATGGGTACTCCACTGTTACCATTCCGCTTCAATTCAACCAAACTAGACCTCAGCACATTCAACTTATGCGCTTCGACTTCGAGACCAATGAGAATGAGACAATTACATTATCGAACAAAGAGATGAAGCATCCGCTTCAGATCGAAGACGGAGTTCTTGTAATCAACTATGTCGCCAAGAAAACGGGGCTATACAGACTACATAAAGTCATCGACAAAACCAAACTTGAAGTCCAGCGCAGAATGTCTGATACCTTGGTTGTCGCTTGTCCAAAGGGAAGCATCCAATCATCGGCAACTAACAAGTGCCTAGGAGACCTTTCCGACTTAACTATGCAAATCCAAGGCACACCACCTCTACACGTTGTATATAGCCGTTTTGCCAATGAAAAACGGAGCACTCATCGATTTCAGAGCATTCAGCCAGAGAATTTTGAGTCGCCTCTTCTTGCAGGCACTCCTTCCGGAACTCTTGTTGTTATGGGGAACCAGGATGTTTCCTGGGCACGTGCCTACCAAATCAGTGTCCCATTAAACGAATCGATGGTCCACAGTGGGCGTTGGGTATATTCAATCGATGAGATTCGAGATGCATCAGGAAATAAAGTCACGTACACATCTGAGGCTGACGATGGAGAGCATCGTTATCCCAAAGGTGCCCACTTGGAACAGGAACTAACTGTCCATGCTCGTCCCGTCGTTCAACTGGATGGCTGTGATTCTAGGAAGCCATTATTGGTCGCCAATGGCAAGACAGTCGCCTTGCCTGTGTTATATACCTTGCCAGGTCGAACTCCAGATGATACATCGCACACTCTAAACTGGAAGTTTTCCCCCTTGCAAAAGTTGACGAAAGGAGGGGATCACGGTGATGAGATTGCCGAAGAGGAGTTTTCTGCTAGGACTGCTTATCATACTCCAGTCATTCGAGAACCTGGATTATACACTCTGACCGGAGTTAAGAGTCAATATTGTGACGGAGAAGTCAAAGAGCCAGCATCATGCTTGCTCGTCAATCCTCCTGAACCCCAATTATCCATTACCTCAGAAAATATCAATGACAAATGCGCTGGTATGCCTATCGGGCTTCTTGTCGACTTAGATCTTATTGGAACCCCGCCTTTTGTTGTGCGGTACGATGTTACAACCAAGTCTGGAACTTACTCGGAGATTCTCAACGTCCCTGGCCTGCGGCATCAGTTACAACTTAAGCCACAGAATGCTGGAAATTTCAAATACCAATTCACATCTATAGATGACAGTGTCTACAAAGCCCATTCACTGACCGACAATAGCTTAACCTTGGAGCAGGATGTGAAGCCGCCCGCGTCTGCTTCTTTAAGACGCCCCTTTGAGACTATTGATGCCTGCATCGAGGAACCTGTCGAGATGAACGTTGACTTGTTCGGAGAGAAGCCGTTCATTTTGGAGTATGAATTGGTCCACAATGGCAAAAGGAACCGTTTCAAGGTACCCAACATTAACACGGACATCTACAAGATACAAACGGATCCGCTACTTAATGGTGGTGAATATTCTCTTGCCTTGACTAGCATTCAAGATAAAACTGGCTGCAAGATATTCCTGACGAGCGATGTCAAATTTACCGTCCGCCGTCAACGACCCAAGGTATCTTTCGGTCAAATAGACGGGAAGCGCAAAACAACCGTGGTCGAAGGTCAGCAAGTAAAGCTTCCCTTGCGATTGACGGGGCGACCTCCGTGGACCGTATCATATCGAAGTCTCAACGACTCTTTGGCAAATCTTATCACCAAAACTGCTAGGTCTACAAACGATCACATCGATGTTAGCCAGCAAGGCGTATACGAGATAGTGGATATCTCTGATGATCAATGTCCCGGAACCGTCGAGACAAAGGCTTCAACTTTCGAAATTAACTGGGTTGCACGACCTCGAATTAAGCTTGCGGACACTGCCGTTCTCGTACCAGGTGACAACAAATGGCTCAAGCGAGAAGTTTGTGAAGGCGACATCGATGCTGTCGAGGTGCACCTTACAGGTAAGTATTTAATTTAAGTTATGATACAATCAACACGCTAACTGTTCTATTAGGAACGTCTCCCTATCACGTTAAATACCAAGTACGTCATAAGCCTGAGTCTGGTTCTGGGTCCATCATCAACAAGGAGTTCGAGGCTGCTCTTGGCTTAGCAACAATTTCCATGGAGACAAGCAAGGCTGGAAAATACCAGTACCAATTTTCAGAATTATCCGATGCACTATATGATCACAACTCAAAAAAATTCTCTCCTTTGATAGTGGAACAGATTGTCAACAAGAAGCCATCAGCCCACTTCGTCAAACCCGGTCAATCGTACAAATACTGCAAGGCGGAGCTAGCTGGCAATGAAATTATTCCCATCAAATTGGAAGGTGTGCCACCGTTCAGTCTCGAGGTTGATATAAAGCACCAAAGCAGCTCCCGACCACAAACCGTCAAGATTGCAAATATCGAGTCAAATCGATATGATTTCATTATTCCGCAGCCTTCCTTACACCTAGGCATACAACACGTCAGCGTTCGCAAGGTGCGAGATTCGCGAGGTTGCCAGCAGAAGACCGAATATGGTGCGCCTCATGTACAGGTGCAAGTGTACGATGTTCCCACTATCCATCCTACTGAGACCCGAGTCGATTATTGCGTTGGAGAAAGAATATCCTACACTTTGTCGGGGGCTGCCCCCTTTGAGATATCCTATGCATTCGAAGGAGTGAAGAGAAAAGCGAAATCCTCAGCCACGACATTCAGACGTATTGCGGAAAAACCTGGAAACTTTACCATCACAGGAGTCTCTGATAAAGCTAGTGAGTGCAAGGCAAGCACCAAGATATCGAAGATCATTCACGAGATGCCGAGTGTCAGGATCAGCAAGGGGAGATTGGTTGAAGTGGATATCCACGAGGGCGGAGAGGCGGAGATACTATTTGAATTCTGGGGGACTCCACCGTTTGAGTTTACATACACACGAAGCACAAATGCCCGCAAGGGTCAGAAGTCACAGGTCCTCGAGACGAGACGTGAAGTCTCGCATGAGTATAGTGTGACTATACAGTCTTCTCAGGAGGGCACGTACGAAGTGGTGGCCATCAAGGATAAATTTTGTTCCTTCTCAACACAAAAGGCGGAGTCTGGAAGTGGGCAGAAGTTGCTCCAATTTTGAGCACATGTATTGTTGGTTAGGATGTTTGGAAGCATAGCGCGGCGTTGGTTGGGTCCGAGCCTTTAGAAGAGCTCTTTCTAAAGACATTATCTGACAATTGTAGAGGATTTAAAGCTGTGACAAAATAAACATTCTAAGATACTTCATAGATTCCCAATCAAAACAACCATAGGGTATGGTGACGAGTCGGGAGTGACAGGGGTATAATCTAACTACACCAGAGTACCTGTGGAACCACCTAAAAGTTGCACGGTGAGGAGCTATGGTTGTGCTACTGAGCTCACTATTCGTTTAGACATATTACCCAAGAGACATTGAATTGCGATGCTCTAGAGGTTTCCATGTGTGCAAGAGCGTTTATTATTATTTCACTAAAGACTCTACTCAGTAGACAAAACAATGATACGGTGACCAAATCAGCCAGGCTAGACGGCTCGTGCCGAGGTCCACCAAATCCAATCAAAGGAGAAAGCCAAGAGAAACACGAATTCAACGCGCGCCGACGCGTCGTGTCAAAAAGGTGGACCCCGTGCCGTAAGACCGCATCAAAGAAACCCAATTCCACAAAGTTGCCGATCACAAAAAAGCGTGACACTGAGCAAATCATTCCCATCTTGCCTCGACACAGAGACCATATCCTGCATGGTAGTAAACCCTTTGCCATCGAAGCCCTTAAAACGCCTCTGAGCCAGAAAGCTTTCCCACAGCTAGTGTGCACCTATGACATAAAAAACATAATTTATATACACTCTCCGGGTGGTCATTAACATATTCGCTGTGATTGTCTGTGCGATATTCATTATCTCATCAAATCCCCGCCGAGCTGCATTCCAAGTCCCGTATTCTTTGATGTACTGGAGCTTTGTTCTCGCAAGTTGGGACTAGAAGTCGAGGACGAGAAGGGTTCAAATGTGAGACGTCGCCGGGCTACTGTCAAGGGGGTTTTGATCCTAGGTGTCTTCCATGCCTTTTGTGCCGGACTGGGTGTAATGTTGACAAAATCACTAAAATCAAATGCTTGTGAAGGCGTGTTGGGGCCTCCAAAGACAGAAAGAAGCCCTGAACCTCCGCCAGGTGTAGTCATCATCGAGGATGGCAAGGGCGAATTTTTTGGTGGTGGGGTAGATGGTGGTTGCATTCTGGCTCGAGCAGTGGACACTGCGGGAGAGGGGGAAGTAGCAAGATAGAGTAGCAAATCGGCCCCTTCTTCCCCTGACTTTCCATTCTTATCCTTTTGACGACGAGCGGCATTGTTCCTGTTGCGAGCTGGGGGTGGTGTGCTTGGAGGTGACGATCGCACATTGAAAGAGTGAGCTGGGAGAAAATTCTCTTCATCATCAGACGCTGCCGCATAATTTGTCGAATGCAAGTCATCAGGCATATGTGATGAGCCGTGGTAGAATGAGAGATTCGGGCCTGAAGATGTGGTGAAGTGGGTATGCTTTCGAGGTTTGATAGGCGAAGATTGCGTGAGTTGCCGATTATCTCTCCATGATGAGTGAGTAGAGTTAAATGATCGACCAACAGGAGGCGACGAGCGGAGTCTCTTTCTAGAGCTAGAACTCGAGCTAGGGATATCATAACTATTGTGGTATGTTCGTTTTCTATGTCCATTGCTCGCACCGCTTCGTGGGCCAACATCATCGGAGAATAAGGCGGCTCCTTTGAGTGGCGAGCTCATGAGCTGTCTTGTACTAGGATATCTGAATTCGGAACCAGTACTTGAGGACGAATCCGATAACAAGTCTCCGCTGGATGCAGGTCTCCTGAGTCGCAACTCCTCCTCAACCCTTGGCTCAATTGTGTCGATAGTGAGATCTTCCCAGCCTCGTACGGCTTTATATTGTGCAAAGGCCAGCCGTGCTTTGAGCTTGCGGCCAATCTGCAAAGGGTATCTGGTAAGCGTTTGTAAAATTCATCGTGAGGTTCGAGGAGAGAATACCTTGCCCATCTCAGCCCTACGAAGAACCTTGTCAACTACAACTTCGGGCTCCTGCTGCTTCTTCCATGGTGAAGACATCGTCACTACCTGTTTGGCGGGATAGCGCCTGTGCGATGTTCACAAGGTCTGCCAGAGATCAGCGGAGAGACTACGTCGATAGGCTTTGTCGGGGTCGCAGTGGTTTCGGTGTCAAAAAGCACTGTGCGGAGGTTGGGAACAATTAATCGTTCGAGGCTCGATAATGAGAGGTTCGATTTGGTTGTGTATTCACATTCAAGATCATGGGTGTATATAAAACGGCTGAAACTGAGATCGAAAATCGTGTTTGCAACTTGAACGTTCATGAAGAGGAGGAGGAGGTGGTTGGAATTGACTGGAATTTGTTGCCGAGCAGGGGTTGGTTGCCGCCCAACACGACCAATCATCAAGCGATTATACGGTATTCTCTATCATAACTTGCTAGCGCTAAGGATAAATTTTATTAGAATGCTCGATTTCCCCAAATTTTAGAAGTATATCGATTTACTACATCGCAGTATTATAATTTACCTTTTTTTTTGGCTTGAAATCATAAACCCCCGGGCTTATCCTGTTGTGGCACAGGACTACTGGTACTACATGAAAAGTGATTGATGCCAACCTGGACACTGAAACGTACGACTATTTGGTTGCATTGTTTATACGATCAAGAAGCCCAGTGCCATAGTGATTGAAAGAAGGGATTCCACTCATGGGAGCAAGGTTTTAAGAAGACATCTGTGATGTTCATGAAGTATTCTAGAAACGCAGATTATTAACACTAGCACTACCACTCAAGATGTAAAAGACGATAAGAACTCCTTCATCCGCCTGCCAAAAACCAAGTCTATGGCTAAGAAACTGCTTGTTAGTGATATACTATGTTCATTGTTGGTTTCTTACTTTAACAGAATCGACAACTTGTCGCAAGGTTTGAGAGCTAGACATATTCGGAGGCGCCTTTATTTCGTACCAGCTCTTCCGAAAGTTCCAGTGGCGGTTGTAGCACTTCTAAGCAAGCAGGCAAGAAGTTTCAACGAGTAGTGTACCTTCGTAGGACCTGCTGAAACGATGGGACACCTCGCTTGATTATTGGCTGGCGTTTAGGAAGATGTATCTATAAAGTTCAAGCTAAGATGAACTAGAAGAGGATACCCGTGGTCTCGATTTGCCTCTTGGTCATCCTTACCTAGGTATTTATTAAAGTGTTCCGAGAGTGTGATTTGTAGGTAGATTATTTGATACACATGATTTTTCTCTGCTGTTGTGTTTTCCTAACGGCATCTGCAGCTTGGTCCCGATGGGAAGGCGGGAGAATGCTGATGCACTTTTGCTTGCCGATTACTCTGTGGTCCGATGTGGGTCTGTGGTGGCTCAATGTCAATGACATGCAGGTATCGCAGGGTTGCCATCTTCCAAGTTTTTTGTTGAGCCACTCCATACAGTACGAACCGGTTTATATCCACCGTCGACTTTTTGAAGGACTTGTCGACTTTTAAATAAACGTCCGATAAATCGGATCGGATAAACCAAGTTTCAGGCTTGGCACCACGGACTTCTGCTCTTTGCCCCATGCTGCATCCGCGTCATTGGACCCACCTTCCAACTAGCACTTTCAACCTCCAAGAGCAAGCATACGTGCAAGTGCAAGTGCAAGTGTGGTGCAAAGGTAAGACGTATGTCCGTACTCGTAGCGTACATTCCCTTTTGCGTCTCTCTTTGCAACCGCACCTTCTCTTTTCTCTTGTCTCCTGCTTCTCTGCTTCTAAGATACCGGCACAACCTGCGGTGCTTGCAAACCCTTCATTAATCACGAGCCTTCTCTCATCTCTCTTCTCCCTCGATTCGATTCACTACATTCTCGCGCAACCCACAACATCCACGCTCGTTAATCAAACTTACGTCGTACCTCTCACGCTCGCTTTACCTCCAATCTGTCTACTTGCCCGCTACAGAGTTCAATTGAGCGATTGACACGTCCCCATACTGATTCGTCCTCTCGCAAAATTTCAATCTACGCCGTTCCTTTCGTCCAGCGATGCCCTCATCGAAGTAATGGCACCCTCGTTTCTCAAAGAAATTCGAAGACGCTCCAAGTCTAGCTTCAGAACCGATCGGAGTACAGATTCCAGTAGTGGCAGTGGCACCACCAATGGCTCGGGCCCGGCCACCAAATCTTCCTCAACGTTAAGCTCCATCTATGGAGGGACGACACCCCCTTCCACGGCACCTGTGCTCACAAGCTCGACATCAGCTTCCAACATCCAGAAATTAAACAAAACTCCACCCCTAACCCCAGTTCGTCCTGCCGTTTCCGCAACAGCAGTCAACAGACAAAGCGTGTCCGGCATGTCTGGTCTGGGTTCTCCCTCTCCCATGTCTACACTTCCGGGCTCTCCATATGCACCTCGAATCCTATCGATATCGGACAACACATGGGTATGTACTGTGGTGATAGTAAATTTTGAATGACTAGTACTTATAGAACATAGGTCTATCAGAAAGTCCTCTCTATCTACGGAACCATTGCAGATCCCGCAACCCAAGCGCTGGAAGGGAATCTGACCGTGAGTCGACTAGATGATAGCTTTCCCCCAACTTATTGGCCGGTATCAGATTCGCATTTCAAAGCCTTAACATACCTTACCCCAGGTCCCAATCGACTCCGTTTCGATTTTACATCCCCAAAACTCGCAAATAGCAATTCGTCTAATCCATTACATTCTTCTTACCTGACAATTCACATGCTCCCACCTCAATCTTCCCCACCACTCCAATTGGTCATCCTCTTAGCCAAAGATTCCCCGGGCACATTCGACGCGGTACCGGCCCGTATTGAGAAGGAGGGCAACGGATTAGAAACGGCGATTAAAAAGTTTAGAATGGCAGCGTATTTGTGGCAAGCGTTCACTGCAGAGCAAATGTATCGAAACAAGCTTGGGAGGAGAGTCTTTAGGATGGAGGAAGAATGGGTCACAGGAACCTCTAACCTTCGAGACATTGAGAATGGCACAATGAGAAGCGAGGCTAAGATTCACGTTGTGCGATGTGAGAAATCAGTGGCAGAGATGCGAGACCTTGACATTGCTCAGCAGTACCCCAGCGCGAATCGAAAGGGAGAGCTATTTAGTATAGCAACCGAAGCTGTCAAAAACCACTTCCAGTCATTGCCTGGGCAGAAGCAGTACGTTTCGGTCTTGATACTGGATACACACTGGGATAAACAATCGCAAACGATTACTGGACATGCCGCTCTCGGAGGTGGTGGAGGAGATTTGCAACTTGCAATCTGTGGATCACATGCTTTGCAGAGCTATCCTTCTTGCATCGAAGAAGTAGTCGCGGCATTTTCTGATTGCACACCAACTGACACAAACTATGTTGCCAACGACTGCAACGAATCCGGGAGCAATTGGGAGGCTGCTAACATCGGGATTGGGGCACATCTACACGAAACAGGGCATCTGTTTGGTTGTCCCCATTCTGAGAGTGGTATTATGCTTCGCGACTATGTTACCTTGAATCGATCGTTCACCACTCGCGAGCCATACTCAACCCGGACAAAGTCAAAGGGTGGACTAGTGCTTCCAAAGGATGAATGTTCATGGCACCGGCTTGATTGCCTCCGATTCAAAGGACACCCTTGTTTTGCGCTGCCAACAGATCCACCGAGATCAAATGACGATTCTGTACAAGTGTGGCCTGTAGACGGCGGACATGTTATACTTACAGCACCTTCAGGTCTAGCATTCATGGAAATATATACCGCTGGGGATGACGTTTGCCATTACTGGCAAGAATTTGGGGATGGCAACGGCAACGGACCTATTCAGAAACAAGTTGTCTTGACTGAACAGGACTTGCGCCTTCGGGTGCCTGAAGATCGCAGAAAGTCAAAATTGAAGCTATCTATCAAGTCAATTGCAGGCGGTACCCATGAGGTGGAGGATTTCGGTCTGCTTGCCTCCAAGACTTCTAGATTAAAGCTTCCCAATGGCCAGACTGCATATCGAAGTAGCAAACTTGGCCTATCAAAGATGAACGGATCTCAGCCACAAGAATTCGCTTTCGATAGCGCGATACAGCAAACCAAGCTCCTGACTCAGGTTAAAGTCTACCATGGTTTTGCCTTGGACGGAATTGAATTTATATATGAAGACTCGACTACTCAATTGTTTGGCAAGAGGGGTGGTCATCCTGGTGGAAGCGATTTTTTTCTTGGTAAGCACAGGGCACGTTCGTCCCGATGTAGAGTGCTAACGGTGTTTAGATACTCGAAGAGGAGAGTACATTACAGGTTTCTATGTCAGAAGTGGATTTTGGGTCGATGGGATTGCCATCATGACCAGTCTGGGCAGGAAGTCCGCCACATTTGGGAACGCTAGTGGCGGTTCTGGGTAGGTGAGAATTGTCCAAGCTATAATCAGTAAAACTAACCACTGGCAGACATACTTTGATACCCCCCAGAGGATATAGCATTGTGGGAGTTACTGGATCATGTGCGGATTGGGTAGATGGATTTGGCATCCTTCTCACTCGTTAAGGTTGCGTAACGTTTCAAATAAGGTTAGGAACGACTTGAGCATTTCAGCGACGGTAGACGAACGACATACTTGTATAAGTCCAAGTGGCGGTTCTGGTTCTGGTTGGAAGGGGCTTTGCATGATATGCTCCTATCATAATACACGGCGATAATGAGCCCACTTGTTGAAGTTTAAATATATTTGAGCTTGCCTAGGAGTTAGCAGTACATAGATAGCATCTGGCTGGACGCCTGGACCATGCCATTACTACATTAATCCTCTGCCTCTCACAATAGGCCTCACACATCCTCTGTCTACCTCTCTCTGACTCTCAGTAATTGCTTGAGGATTAGCGCCGTTCTTACTAGTCCGTGGTAAGGCAAAAAAGCCTGTTTCATTTAGCCTCAGAATGACTGGTCACAATACCCCTGTCAACGTGACTGTGGCGGTGCGCTGAGGTGGCTCGTGCCCCAACGTCATCTGGTTCAAAGAATCTGGAATGGTATCCTGGCTTTCTGGAGCAACATAACTTGCACACTCATTATCCTACCATATCTCTCGTCTCTTGAACCAGTCTATACTCATCAGGCTACAGCTTGGTAAATGGAAAGCATGTCGAAAAGAATGAACGCAACCACAAATGGCCTATCCAAGGACTCGACATCAGTCGGTGAAGCAAGTATGCTGGAGTCTTTCAGAAGTTGGCTTCGGAAAAGTACTAATCCTCTGCGTAGACGTCGAAAAGCAGAAGCAGCTTCTGGCAGAGGACACTCGCCACTTTTCCATGATTCGAATGCTACATTTGGCAGATCTCATCACTGAGCTCAATGGTACACCGACTTCAGCCTCGTATCTGAGATGGTCTAGGACTAATCTTTGGAACTAGGCTTTTGCGGCGTCATGTCTGTATTCTCATCAATGAGATACTGCCTTGGCCCACCATCTGCACACGCAAACTTGTGGGCAGCACTGGCTTTTATGCCCTTTGGGCTGTTTTTCGATTTCATGGACGGGAAGGTTGCGAGATGGAGGAAGAAGAGTAGTTTGATGGGACAGGAGCTTGACTCTCTTGCTGATTTAGTATGCTATATACATAACTGTTGCTTGGATAGAGCTGACAATTGCGCTTTTAGATCTCCTTCGGCGTATCCCCAGCCGCAGCAGCATTTGCAATTGGTCTCCGAACCCCAGCCGACCACGTCCTTCTCACATTCTTCGTCCTCTGTGGCCTTACCCGTCTTGCCCGATTCAACATCACTGTTGCAAATGTCCCGAAAGATGCTACTGGAAAAAGCAAGTACTTCGAAGGCACACCTATTCCAACATCGCTGTCTATTGCAGCCCTGATGGCATACTGGGTGGGGCAAGGCTGGACTCTTGATAATCTACCTCTGGGAGTTTGGGCTCAAGGAACCATTTTCGAGTTTCATCCAGTGGCCTTCTTGTTCGTTCTTAGCGGCGCTATGATGACGAGCAAGAGTATACACATTCCTAAACCATAGGACTCGAATCTGGAGTTAGCTACCAGAGTGTAGGCTCAGTCTAGAGGTGTAATGTGGAATGCCAGGGGATAAAGATGACGTGGTCATCTTGAGATGGTAAATGATGTTATTACGATACCTTGACGTCAAAGTTTACAAAGGACAATGGTACTTTACAAAAGTGCTTCCTATAGACCACTCTCCTAAAATAAAAGCCATCCCTTATCATCTCTTCGCGTAACTTGTGGCTTTGAATAGGGCAGTACACAGGTCTCATGTATTGATGAATTACTTCGAGTGACTATGTCGGAGAGTATACTTTTGCTGCTTTGTTTCTACCTTTCCAGCACGCTGGAAGTTCTGGCGCTGCTACCCCGAAGCAAAGCCCACCGCCTGTAGAGTGAACCTTGATGGCCTGGAGGAAAATACGGCTTATCGTTACTTTACTAATTTTACCAATTAGACACGACACTTTTAATTAGAGAGTCCTGGTGGCTTTTCGGGGTTTTGCATGAAGCTACATCATATTGAATTTTGGAGCATTGATCGGTGATCACAAAATTGTTTGTTAGAGTTGAACAATGAAGAAATGAGGACTCGAAATTGGTCAGCTGCTATGCTACCGTATTTCAAACTTTTTGGTGGACATCTTACATGTTCTTCGCAGAACTCGTAGATTATCAAAACCATGACACCTCAATAGACTTTTGCTTGGCAAAGCCTCCTTTGTTCTGGGATTTGGCAAACATAACGGATTGTTTCGTAAATCCTCTTCATTGAAATCCTGAGTAGCTACCATGACAGCCACAAAACCATGAAATGAGCCCTAACGCCGAAAACTTTACATAGACCTAAAAAGCATCGCATGAAATCAACCACGGCCTCGAGAGAAACCCCCTCTACCACTACCTCTCCCTCTTGGTGTGAACCCACCACTGCCACCCCTCGAAAATCCTCCACCGCCACGAGAACCACCTCGTCCACCAGCGCTGAAACCCCCACGTCCTCTTGGTGCTCCTCTGCCACCACCACGCCCTCCTCTCATGGGTCCACCTCTACCTCCTCGTGCTCCCCCAGCTCGCTTGGGCTTTGGTGCTCCTGGCGGTGGCTTTGGTTTTGGCAGGAATTTTTCGAGGGGAAGAAGTTTGTCTCCTCCGATGTAGAACTTGTCACCAGAGTTGAAAGAAGTTGCTTGGATTCCTTCGGAGACTTTGATTGTGAAGTAGACGCTGTTTATTGGCCCTAGAATTTCGTCGACTTTGCCAATTGATGTCTGTAGGGATGTCAGTTATGTGATCCATTCATTCGCGCCCTGCGCAGGAAGTTCGGAAGCCCCGTAACATGGAAAAAGCTTCCATCGAAAGATATTAAGACAAAAGAATAATCCGTACCTTGTTTTCTAGGTATATGGGTGCATTGAAGTACGGAATTTTGGTGTTAACAGATTCGCACACAATTTCTCCCTCGCAGGCATGTAAGAACGTTCCCATTTCTACAAGCACATTAGCAATGATTCTCAAAATCGTTCAAGAGAGAAAGCTCACCATGAACAGCATCTGGAGGTCCATTGTCTCTCTGGAACCCACCACGTCCTATAGCTCAGTCAGTCCTCGAACTATTTTGCCTCGCGATTGTGGGAATTTGGTCGCATACCTCCACGAGCTCCAAATCCACCGCCTCCTCTACCTCCACCACCTCCAAAGTTTGCACCGGTTCCGCGACCTCTGGGTGCGCCTCGAAATGACATGGTTGATGTTGTTGGTGGTTGCGTATAAGTTTTCGAGAAATTCTTTGAGCTCCCAAAATTTCGCACTGAGACGATTGGCTAGCCTCGTTTGTGGCTCGGTTCCCCACAATGACTTGGCCCCGGCTGAAGGTTCGACTCACCGCGTCAAAAAGGAAACACTTACCCCCCCCCCCTCGAGTGTTGATCTCTCCCGGGCATATCAACAACACAAATACTTTCATCATGGAGAAGGCACAGAAAGCTGTCGACTCCGTGGTCGGTGGTGTAAAGAAAGTCGCTATTGGCGAAAAGAAACAAAAAGTCAAGAAAGAGAAAGGAGGGGATGGAGGGGCAGATGCGGGACCCTTGGAACTCAAACCACAACCTCAATTCCTCGCAGATCGACTGCAACTATTCGACAAATTGAAGGTTAAGTTCGATGCTGAGATCGCAGCCAAACCCCGAGAACCTATTACGATCACATTGGGAGACGGAAGTGTCAAGCCAGGAACTTCATGGGAAACGACGCCAGCCGAAATTGCAAAAGGCATCTCCAACAGTCTCCTCAAGCGTACAGTGGTCGCGAAATTGAATGGCGATCCAGAGCAGCTATGGGACTTGGAGCGACCATTAGAGGCAAGCTGCAAGCTAGAACTTCTTTCTTTCGATGACGAGCTGGGCAAGAAGGTGTTTTGGCACTCGAGCGCTCACATATTGGGCGAGGCTTCAGAACGAAGATTCGGTTGCAGTCTATGCATTGGACCTCCTATCTCAGATGGGTTCTACTATGAGATGGGCCTGCCAGGAGGAGCGGCTGTTCAGCAAGCGGATTGGAAACCATTGGAGACCCTAGTGACTCAGATCGTGAAAGAGAAGCAACCATTCGAGCGGCTTGTCCTTTCCAAAGATGACCTATTGGAAATGTTCAGCTACAACAAATACAAGCAGCACATTATCAAGGACAAGATCAAGGATGGGGAGTTCACCACAGTTTATCGAAATGGGCCTTTGATTGATTTGTGCCGTGGTCCACACGTGCCAAATACAGGGCGGATCGAAACCTTTGCGATCATGAAGAACTCTGCCTCGTACTTCCTCGGAAATAAAGATAATGATTCTTTGCAACGAATTTACGGTGTTTCGTTCCCAGACAAGAAGCAGATGGCCGAGCATAAAAAATTCTTGGAAGAGGCGGCGAAGCGAGACCACCGGAAAATTGGTAAAGACCAAGAGCTGTTTTTCTTCCATGAGCTTTCACCTGGATCTGCAATGTGGCTGCCACACGGAACTCGAATCTATAATACGATTATGACTTTCCTTCGAGAGCAGTACTGGAAGCGTGGTTACAATGAAGTCATCTCGCCAAACATGTACAACTCCGAATTATGGAAGACATCCGGCCACTGGGATTACTACAAGGACGACATGTTCACGTTTGGCGTCGAGAAAGACACATTCGCGCTAAAGCCTATGAATTGTCCCGGTCACTGCCTAATGTTCGATCATCGTGAGAGAAGCCATCGAGAATTGCCATGGCGAGTCGCTGATTTCGGAGTACTCCACCGAAATGAAGCTTCTGGTGCCTTGTCTGGATTGACCAGAGTTCGTCGATTTCAACAAGACGACGCTCACATTTTCTGTAGAGAAGACCAAATTAAGGATGAGATCACAGACTTGTTTGATTTCCTCAACTCTGTCTACGGCCTTCTAGGATTCACATTCAAGATGAAGCTCTCTACACGACCAGAGAAGTTCATGGGTAAAGTCGAGACTTGGGATATGGCAGAAGGAAAACTAAAGACAGCTCTCGATGAGTTTTGTGCACAGGGTGGATCACCTTGGGAGCTCAATGAAGGGGATGGAGCATTCTACGGACCGAAAATCGACATCACAATTTCTGATTGCTTGCGGCGAGAGTGGCAGTGCGCCACAATTCAGCTCGACTTCCAATTACCCCAAAACTTTGGGCTCGAGTACATGACTTCAGAAATGGTTACTAAACCCAAAGATGACCCAGAGGATGCAGCAGCAGCGAAAATCAAGGCTGAGGAGGCCAAAAAGACTGAACCTGCAGTCCCAGAGGTTGTCGGTGCAAAGAAGGAGCGAGTGATCAAGCCACTCACTCCAGGTTGCGCGCGCCCTGTGATGATCCATCGAGCTATCGCTGGAAGTATCGAAAGATTCACGGCCATTTTAACTGAGCACTTTGCCGGGAAGTGGCCCTTCTGGCTAAGCCCTCGTCAAATTTTGATCGTTCCAGTTGGAGTTGGCTTTTACGACTATGCCAAGGAAGTTCAAACCATCTTCAAGGCACAACATATGTTCGTTGACGTTGATCTTAGCGGCAACACTCTTCAGAAGAAGATCCGCACAGGGCAATTAGCACAATACAATTTCATTTTCGGTAAGCTCTAGTACCTTTGCTTGTCTAATCTTGCTAACATTGATACAGTTGTTGGTGACCAAGAGATGAATGGAAGAGAGGTCAACGTCAGGAATCGTGACGACACATCAAGTCAAGACAGAGGGAAACCAGTTCCATTGGAGGAAGCAATTGAAAAGCTTACTACCTTGCGAGATGAGAGGAGATCAGATAACCCATTCCCTGGAGACTCCAAGGTTGACAAGGTGGCGCCAAAGGCTTGAGAGCGATGTGTAAAGAATTGAGCAGGCATGCAAGTTATGTTTGTTGTCATGTGGTGCTTTCGAAAATAGGGGATATATACTATCGGCATGCCTAAAAGCGTTGAAAGACCAAACATTGCAGAGAACAACAACAAAGCAAAAATGAATCTCGTAATAGTTATGCATATGTGATCTCCTATCATACTAAACCTCCTTATCGTGCCGATTAACCCAAAGGATTCATGTATCGACTGCAAAAATCATTGTTGCTTGTTGAAAGTAAAAGAAAGTGGAGTCAACCAAAACTCTCTCCAAGACAGCTTGCTTGCCTTCAAGACCTAGGCATGAAAGGCATATCATGCAGAGGGTCAAGGTCAAACAAATATAACAGGTTTCAGATATCGCGAAAACAGGAGGGTCATAGAAGTATAAAGCATTTCTCTTTCTAAATCTTATACATTCTTGTTAGTCCTCTGATTGTCATTAACTCCGACAATTGCTCGATGATTACTACTGTAGTCACTATAGTGAGCCAAGGTCTGCTAGTGCATTGCCTCTTACTGGTGGACGGGAGATCGACGACGGCACTAGTATGTACTGACGCTTGAAGCAAGCTAGTTTCTCCATTCCAGCAAGGTCGGTCCTCTGAGCTTTTCGGTTCGTCGGAGACTTACAAAACCGAGTTAGCTCTTCTATCTGGTGTGGTGGTAGGCTCTCTGGGCTTTCTTCCTGGGGTTGATCAATTCAAGTGAGTGGAGCAATATGATTGGCTGAGACAGAGCTACAGTCAACATTGCCCTCGCAATCAGAACACAAGAAGAGCCTTGGAACTCGTAGAACCTTGGAACTTGGCATTATTCAACAAACATGTACCTTTCGTACGGATAGGCGAACACAACAAGCACAAGCGACGATTCCGTGGCTTCGAGCTAGTGCCCAGCAGGTAGTGGGCGTCTTCCGCCACTACAAATATCACAAGCCTTCTATGACGTCGGTCGGGGAGTGTTGATTGCGGTCGCTAGCGACCAAGCAATTTCAATTTCCGACCGACGACACCAATAAGATTTCTTGCTCGCCTCCTTTCCCCTCCCCTCCTCTCACATTTGCGTTCCTTTGCAACATCATAGTATTTGCACAGAATATCTCATCTGTGCTAGACCATTTCTCCACCACACTGAAAACATACCTTTCATTGTTCCATCTGCGCACAGCCACACTAAGATAACGATCTGCGCGTGCGTCCGTAGCTCTTCGAGGGCCGTAGATGATCGGTAAAGCATTTGTCTCTTCATAAAAGGAGCTTGTACCCCTCGATTCGAGAATTGTCTTGAGGTGAGCCTACTCCGCATCTGCTACGTCCAGACTTGTGGTCATCTTTGAAACCGTTCTGAAGTAGTGCAGCCAAGACCAAACAACTACTACGTCAGATCCTGATCGATAACAATGGCGACCCTTAATGGAAGCTCGTCCGTTCCAGCACCTTCACAAGTACATCTTGATCGTGGATACGGTGCCAGCAGTGTTCCGCAACAATCGAATTTCGACCCTGTATCAACCACTTCTGCGGCAGATTTTGGAACGAATCCAGGACATCCACAAAATACCTCGCTATTGGCGCAACAAAACCAGGGACGTTTCAACGAGGAGTGGGACGCAAGTCAGCGTGGAAGCTCAATAATTGACGGTCCAATGCAGCGGTCCAGTTCAGCCATGTCACAAGGCGAAACTCTGATTCCCTCAAGAGGAGGAACGCTGAAAAAGAAGGCTTCCCTGAAGAGATCTGGTTCATTGAAGCGATCCGGTAGTCGTAGAAGCTCAAGAGCCGGAAGCGTTCGTAGTCTGGCTCTTCAACCCGGCGATGTCGATGAATCGCATAGCGCCTTCCACTCCCCAGTTCCGACTAGTGGAAACCCGACTGAGATCCTCGCAAGTAGATTCCAATGTGAGTATAGTTGCCTGGTTATATCAATTGTTTATGCTAACCTCCTATATTAGCATGGCGCAAAGTGTTGAAAGACCTCATTACCTATTTCCGAGAAATCCAAACATCGTATGAGCATAGATCCAAGACGTTGTTGAAGATTTCCAATGTCATCAACAACACTTCAGCTCCCCCGAGTTTTCTCCAAACTGGTGGCATTGATGATGCCCTTCAGATCTTACGCGGTTACCACAAGAACTCAATCGCAGAGGCGAATAAATCGCGAGATATTGAGAACGATGTTATCTTGGCTTTGGTTGGCCTTCGAAGCGATCTCAGCCAAAAGATAAAGGAAATCAAGAGCTTGTCTGGTGATTTCAAGAATTCTGTGGATAAGGAAATGGACATCACTCGAAAATCTGTGAATAGCTTACAAGATGGATTGGGACAAGCTGACGTAGATCCTGCTCAGATGATTGGAAAGCAGGATCCATATCTCCTCAAGCTGGCTGTGGATCGCCAAATTGAGAAGCAAATAGACGAGGAGAATTACCTTCATCAGGTGAGTTGATCTCGGTATCTGCCCCGTTCAACAGCTGACAACCCTTAGGCCTACTTGAATTTGGAGGCTTCGGGCCGGGAATTAGAGTCAATTGTTGTTGGCGAGATCCAAAAATCCTACAATGCATATGCTGGCATCTTGAAGCGTGAAGCAGATAGTGCTTATAATGCAGTTGAGGAGCTTCGCACAGGGCCCATCGCAATGCCAAAAGACCATGAATGGTGAGCTTCCTTTATATTTTTGTCCTGCGAGTGGCAGGTGCCTTGTTCTGACAATCATGGTTTCCATAGGAACGAGTTCGTAGAGAAAGATGAGCATTTTGTCGATCCCAAGACTCCTGTAAGGGAAGCACAAAACATACAATATCCCGGCAGAGACAATTACTTAGCGCAAGCAATTCGCGAAGGCCTTCTTGAGCGCAAGAGCAAGTATCTAAAAAGGTAAGTAATTGACGGGTCTATGTTTGAGAACCAAAGGCTGATTTGTCGCTCCAAAGCTATACACCAGGCTGGTAAGTCATTCCTGTTTTATGCTTATGCCTTGTGCTGACAGGTCGATCGAAGGTATGTTCTTTCTCCTACTCATCTTCACGAATTCAAGTCTGCGGACAAGACCCAGGCTCCCATCATGTCTCTTTATCTTCCCGAGCAGAAGCTCGGGTCCAACTCGGCGGAGGGCGCTTCTTCGAACAAATTTATGCTTAAAGGTCGTCAAACGGGCTCCATGCATCGTGGCCACTCCTGGGTTTTTAGGGCTGAATCGTACGAAACAATGTTGAGCTGGGTCGAGGATATCCGAACCCTTACCGAAAAATCACCTCAAGAACGAAATGCATTTGTTCGCCAACACGCCCGTAGCGTCAGCGGAACTTCGCAGAGAGCCGGATCTATCAGCAGCGATGGAGTGATGGACGAAGAGGACGAAGAGCCATTCTCAGCTGTTGCTTCAGCTGTTGTGGTAGCGGACACGAAGCAAGAAGGGCCTAGGCGTCCCCAAGGTGGGCGATTCCCTAGTGACCTCCAAGTCAACGCACAACGTGGCTTACAAGCTCCTCTCTCGCCATCTAGTGGAAGTTCCGGTTATGGAGATGTCCAAGATCGAAATGCAGTAGCTACTGCTAGCGCATTTCCCAGCAGTGGCATTGGTCAACACTACGGCGAAAGTACCTCATCAGCACCCCACGGTGAACAAGTTCAAAGAGCAGCAATGGAGGACGGTGTGAATCCATACACTTACGAACCGCTTCACGACACCATCAACAACCAAGACGCATCTATGGTGCCTGTTGCAGCTACAGCAGGTTTAGGTGGGGCGGCTGGCGCCGCCGGGCTCTATGCATATCAGAATCAGGGGCAAGAGCAGCACCGTCAACAGCAAGAAGAACTCGCAGCCCAGGAAGCTTCGATGATTGCCGCTCCTGATACTGATATTCGCCAACATGATCAAGCAATCTTCGACCCTCCGGAATTTGCACCCCAAATTTCCAGAGAGCCCCAATATGAGCAGCAAGCCTCTGAAGAAGCTGTTCTCATTGCGGCCCCTGATGTTAGCAACACCTCTGAGCCATTATCATCAACACTAATATCTGGAGGCCGCAGCCAAGGTGATTTGGCAGATGGTGGTCCAAATAACGGCCGACTCACTGTTGGCTCTTCTTTCCAAGATGGTTCCAATCCTGTCAAGACGCTTTTGAAGCCACTTACAGATGACTTGGCAAGACCTTCGCTCGCTGCAGGTCAAAACCACCAGAGTGTCCAGAGCATCAGTCAGCTTCACGTTCCCGGCGAGTATCCCGAGGTAAGGCCAACTACGCAGATGCCAGTTTAGAGAAAGTTCGACAGGAATGTTTAAATATCTTTGCGAGTTTAAAGGTTTGGGGAGGTTCTGGTAGGACGGCTTGGGGTCATGGTTAGGGAACGGACTATTATTGGTGTGTGGCAACATGGTGGTCAGGACCTTTGGCGGCGTCCTGGTACATTTGACAATTTTGACATACATGCTACGCTAAGACTTGCTCTTCTTGTAACGAGCTAATGTTACACTGTTTTCATATTTAACATCATTGAGAGAACATAATCTAAGTGCAGCTGCAAGTCACCGATCAAAAGTGATAATGATTTCTCAGATGGTTGTCATTCTGCGTTCCCTTTAGTGTTCAATGGAGGAGCGAATTTGTCAATACAAGGGAGGCTTTCTCCATTTGCAATTGTGACTTGACGCACATCTCACTAGCACAACCGGAATACTCCCATATCTTCTTGATTGAGGTTGCATGCGAAAATCACATCCTTGCGGTACTTGTCAAGTAGTTTTAAGTAATCAATTTCCTTACCCCGCAACCTTATCACAATACGGCCTCTGCTACACTGTAAGTGAGGTGGTAGGGTGGTGTTTGTTATGCTATGGTTAGGTATACGGGAATATCACTGGGTTGTCAAACTCGAAGGCTTGACCCGTAACAACAACTGTAAGATAAACCATATGATTCGGTTGCTGTGTTTAAATAAGCACGAAGCTCCTATTGAATATGGTTGAAGACCTAGACTATATACTTTTTATCTGTATAAGGATCGCTTGGAGCGAGGAGCGCCCCAGGTGAGTTACACTATGGGGTCGCCAGTCGATCCAGTCACTCCTGCTGGTAACATGACTCTGATACTAACTCCCTGGGCCGCTTACTAGATTATAATTAATACTTATACTATAACAGCCCAAGGTCTCCTAGAGGTCGTAAACTCTCGAGCCTATGGTCTTGGAGCTGTACGTGATCAATCTCGTGATCGTAATACACCCCTTTCAATATATAATTACCTTTTCTACGATTTCACCTCCTATTTACACTCTATCTATATAGTAAATACAGAGTTATATCCAGCTAGTTTTAGTGTATAAAACTTATTCTTTAGAATTTCACAAGTAGGTTATCTATAAATTGGTATTTCGTATACCAGCCACCTGCCGCGATACACGCTGCTACCCTACTCGGTATACTCTAACAGAGTGTATTGAAGGTTTTCTTTGAGATTTGGTCCAACAATCCTTCAGAGCCTCCTTTATGGCCTGATATTCACCCTCTGAGTGCCTGATATTAGCGGAGAGCTCAGTGTATTACTTGACTAGGAGCTTTTTAAGTAGCCACCAGACATGCTTAATTGGCATTAGATCAAGGATATAAGGTGGCCAGTCTGTCCTTAGGATTCTATTATCGATAAACTATTAACTAATTGAGTAGGCGGTATGAATAGAGGTATTATCCTGTATAAATATATAACCCACATCCTCATGGTCGGCGTAATATAGGCCTACCTGGTCCTTCAGGGCGGCAAGGTACCCTTGGGCAGAATAGCCATACTTTTTTTTACTCGAGATCCGTATCTAAGACGTATAAATCACTTCGGCTAAGATCCCAGGAGCATCTCTATACTATAATACTTATATTATTTCCTGTCTTGTAGATCTGGACCATCTCAGGGTCATATTTCTGGGCTGTAGTCCTAAAGCACCATTCGTGAACTTGACCTCACCCCCGCTCTACCGAATGCTCGTCACTCTATATAAACATTCCCTGTTCTTCTATATTCCTATGCTGATTTTGAAGACACCATGCCAGTCTCTGGTCTGCATGTTATTGTATAAGGAATGGCCGGCTTTACAGCGCTAACTGGTAATACGTCGTTCCTTTAGAATCTTCTTAATGGTAGAGGTGAAGCAAGTCAGCCCACAAGCCACTTAAACCTGTATATGGGTATCCATTGGATTTACGCGAACATGGCGAAGTAGATGACGTTCGTCAGTATCGGTATATATTTAGGATGCGGGGTACCTCTAAAGGATTCGCCGTTGTTACGTAATTCATCTTTTCGGAGGGTATAGAAAATCGCGGAATCATCGAGTTAGAGGTCCCTGGTGATTTGGGTATTATGTACACCCTCTGACTTCTTTCCGATAATAAGCCCCTATTGATAAGGGGTCAAGCGCTTACTAGTATTGAGCTTATACATCTAAGGGGAGTGCGTGAGAAAGTATAGTGTTATGATAAAGAAGAAGGCCAGGTTTTGGAAGGCGCGATTTTCGCTTTATATAAATCTCGCTCAAAACTAGTTCCGCGTGACTGTATAGTACGTGGAACGAAAAAGGAAGGCATGCTTAATGTATTATACGCCTAGGTAAGTGATCTCCGGACATTAGAAGTCAGATTCATGGTTGAAGTAATATCTGGACTTACAAGATTACAGCCTGCGATTTAGTATTGACATGGCATCAAGTCAATTACCGTCCCCTGGCTTAGCGCCATGCCCAACGACTCTTCAATCGCCACTCATTACAGCCCGATGTGTGAGCAGAACTCGGGGAATTGTTGCTTTGAAATGATTGGATCTGAATATATCACTTCTAAACTGTTTGATTTTGATATTGCCAATAATGTTAAGTATCGAAGACAAGCTAGCCCATCTATTATGATTGAGGGTGGGCCTTCCCTCTCTTCGGGCAAATGAGAGCCTTTAGCACTCTATTTTCGTGATGCAAGATAACGTAGTTGTGAGCTCGGATTTATTATTGCTAGCTGGTCAAACGGCGAGTGTCTCAAAGTCTTTACCTTTGAGAATTTATAGGGTATCAACCTCCTGCGCGCAGCTTCTCTGGGGCCTACAGCGCAGTATTTCTAGATTATTGCAGGAATTAAGTAAAGCGTCAGTACATCTACGAATTGTAGTTGCTAGCTGGAAGGGTAAGAAGGAATGCGAGTGCCTAAGCGTTGTAAAATCTCTAGGCTACTAATCTGCCATGATTAAGATTCTTCAGGGCCTACAACGCTGTATTTTCAGCGAAGCGCGAACTGCAACAAATACTTCTGAATTGCCTGATCAGGAGACCCAGACAGATCCCTTTGGATGGCAAGGCACTAACTAGCCTTTTTGTGGAAGCGGTGAGTGATAAACGAGACCTTAAGCGAGACTACTGGAGAGGTAGGGGAAGAAGTTTTGTTCCTGATACGAACATAATTATTAGGCTTGATATATTTAGTCTCTAGATCTTGGGCCCGTGGTAATATTGGACCTTGTGATGATTTGATATAAATCTTCCATGTCATAAGTACGTTGGGTCTCATAATTAAACAGTATTCCTTCTATATGGAGCAGTCAGTGCCTCCTGTTCGTATCTATAAAAGAAAATTGTCTTATATATTCATATGACATAATTTCTAAGTCAAATTCACTTTTCGTCTCGCTTAACCCCCCTTTCTGTGCACGGCCACTCAGTCCCGGATGACAACTAGGAGCGACATACTCTATAGCAATTATGTAAAGACTGCCACATTGCCTAGTCGTACAAGAATGACCTAGTGTGTATCATGACTTGTGGAAACGGCTTGTGGTGTTATCCCAACACGGGTTTGATGTTTTCGCATCCGGTCGTGGCTCGTCGAGGGCTTTTACTCTCTCCCGTCGCGCTTGATGTACAGGTAAATTTAGCTGTATTTTGAGTTTTGGGCAAGGTCATTAGTCCAGTGCAATGAAAGGCGAGTGGCGCCTGCAAATTTTTGATCTTCAAGCCCCTTGTGGCAAAATATTGATGCACTTTGAGTGGAACAGTAATTAACATCCAGAAAATAGTTGGTGCTAGCTGAAGTCGATGATAGGGATGAATAGGAGGGCAAAATGGATAGTGCGGCCATGCGAGTGTGGAGCTTGAGGGTACTTCACTCAATACGATATGATTTTGTATCGAAGGAAACGATAGCGTTTAGCATGCTTGACATTCCTGGCACATTTAGGTCTCTCAGGCCTGTCACTTGACCTAGGCATACTTTGAGGTCCGAACAAGACCATGAAAAGTGTGATATAAGCATCGCCACCATGAAATGATTATTGTAGCTTCTGACACAGTATCCTCCTAAGACGAGTACTACTGGGTATTAGAGTAGATGCAATACTCCATCAGTGAGATGAACTGAACTCGGAGGAACGAAAGAGGGCCGACGCCAACTCGAAATCTAGACTTCCAAGTATTTTCAGGAGAGTTACCAGTAGTACAAAGCAATCAATACCTGCATATTGGCAAAGCAAGATATTTCCTGCGCCTCTGTATCTTCCCTATCAGTGGCGAAGGCAATGCAAGGCTCTCCGAAGACGTTCGTTCAATACGATAGATAACTTCACCACTCAATTGCGGCAGATCTATACCGGCATAGGAATTATTGATAGAACCAACCCGCCGTAACGCTCGCCTGATTTTAAGAAGTAAAGACTCTTGGGCAAATCTCTAGACCAGCCTTTTACTTCCCGTTGCCAAGCCGGGTCAGGGAAGAGACCCGCAGAGCCTCCATTTCAGGTACCTTTAAATAACACCCACGCCCATCGATGGGTTATTAGTAGAGCATGTCAATTATCATCATATATGACAAGCAGACGTTAATAGTATGTTTGCGGGCCGTTGATCCCGTCATCCCGTCGTTGCAGTCGATATGCAAGCCGCACTGTGCCTGTCACCCTTCTAAGAATCACCTCCAAACCGAAAGAGAGTGAGGCCAGGAAGGCTCCTCGGAGGACCTCCCGCTCCTCTCTCAGGCTTGGATGCCTCACCAGGGTCAAAGGTGTTGCAGCGTGACTGTGCAGGACTTTCTAGGCAGTCTGCCCGTCTCAGCCAGTGTCTAGTCCAGGTGTCTCTCGTGCTTCACCCCCTGCTGCATACTGCATGTCGGCCACTCTTGCGCAACCCCGATTCGGCATATATGCAGAAAGTCAAGGAAGGATGGCCAGTGTTCGCGGAGAGCGAAGAAAATGTTCGTTGTAGTTCTCAGTCGAGGACTATGAAGAAGTGATTTGATGGCCGAATATACATTGAGACAATGATCCTTCATGATGAGCGTCTCGAGGGAAAAGGAATAAATAATGTTGTGATGCGGAGCCTCGTTCGTTACTGGCTTTAGCGAGGAGAGGGGGGCCTGTTGATTGTAGTTGAACTGCCGATCTGTTGTGGCACTTGAGCAGGCATCGTCACGCAATTTATACCCTCATCCCAGTGCGAGTGGCCTAGTGCCCTACTGTGTCATATTATCGGGCGTCTTGATCTGTCCGGTGATCGTAGAAGTTGCAGCCATGTCTGATTCAAGAGAAGCATCATGGTAAGTTGAAGTCTTCCTTCTTAGGACACCATTTCAGCGACACAATTCTCTAAGCTTTCAGGTTCATTCGGGAGGTGATAGGGAGTTGGTGGAGCGCCAAATTTCTGGGATTGACTAGGAGTTGTATGAATATGGCCTGGCAATATTGGGATCCTAAGTCTATAGAACTGGCATTCTGACGAGGAGCAGAGACGGTCAGCCGTTTTTGGTGGTACTGTTAATGGGTTAGGAGATCGAGGAGAGCGATATGACAATACGGAACAGCAAGAGCTTTAGTACTTTACCAACTGTGGGTTATGTGTCTTGTGTGCTCATGGGAACAACTGACGCAAGGGCTTCATACTTTATCATAGCTCACTCCGTAGGCATCTCCGAGGTGTCGACTAAAAGGCGTTAGAACTGTTCTATGCGCAGCAGGGAAATGCAGAAGCGCAGTCAAAGGTGCAGAATATAGTAGATTTCTGATGCATGAGAGCGGATACACGATACATTATACACCACCTGGGCGTCTATTCCCACCGTACTCAAGCTCATCCCGCCAGAGTCCAATTGAGGGAAATCCCATTTCACTCTGAAAAGAGTAGAAGAATTTAGTTGACAAAGCTACTTGGCAGTATCTAATGGCCACGACCACTTGATTGGCTCTTTGCTCATCGTCAAGGCATTTTACTCTAGTAGTTGCCTCTATTTGGTGGGTACTTTGATGCGTATTTGGGAGATGGTCTGGTAATGTAGAGTAAAGTAGGGAACATGTGTCCTCCGGCCATGCAGTCACAGCGTTCGTTCGGGATCTTATGAGGGCCATCGCATGGCATCGCATGGTATCGCATGGTATGCAACGGCAAGATATGCTACGGGTAAAGAGGAATCATCTAGGCGAGCGAGTGAGTGAGTGAGTGAGTGAGTGAGTGCGAACCTGAAGACCGAGGCCGAAGAACGTACTTGAGTGGAAAGTAGCCATCGAGCCTCGAGGGCGTGCGTGTAGAAGAGTGGGTCCAATTTGAGGACTCAACCTGACTCTGATTGGCAGGTGGCGTAATGCAAGCGTGGAGCTAGTTCTCACGCTTCGGCTCCATCGACAAATTCTCTCTCTCTCCATGCCTTACCTTGCCTTGCACGCTTTTCTACTCCGTCCACCACCACACACAAAGCTACCATACAGCTGCACATCCTCTCGTCTCCAGCAACCACGAGACTTCGCCGAATCCGCTTCACCCGCTTCGAGAATTGCTTGCATCTGGGACCGTTGTTTGTAACACCTCTTCCGTCGAATTAAGGACCGCCAACGCCAGCGGACACAGCTAAGGTGAGTGCTTTTCCCCACCCGGTGGCTAGTCTCTCCTCTTGTCTCGTCTCGTCTCGTCTCGTCAGCGCGACTGCAACTGCAACTGCAACTCAACACACACAAACTCCCGCAACCGCAACTGCAACAGTCAACTGGGTCGCGCTCTCACTCACATCTGCACAGGCATTGGCCCTTTCCGCCCAACTTCATCACCAAGAAGCACTCGAACTGCAGCCGCTGCAACCGTTGTGGAGCAAGGTAAGTTAGTCAAATGGTCTCTTGCCCTCGCTCTCGCCCTCGCCCTCGGCCTCCTTCACCCACCCTCACCCTCCTCAAGGCACGGCGCGTGTCCGCTGCTACTGCACGGCATCTCTGCTGCTCTGGCTTGCTGCGAGCGCCTGTCTGAAGATGCTGCACTACATCTGCACGCAGTACGATACGCAAGAGGCAGAGTGGGATGGCCCAAATGGCCCAAGTTGGTCTTACAGATCAGTCACAACTAGCGGCCAGCGGCTAGCAGCTAGCAGCTGCAATGAGGTTGGGCTGGCCTACTTCGTGCTTCGTGCCTCGTGCCTCATGAAGACTCGCCCTGCCTGGCCGGCTTACCTACGTCGACTCCCACCTACGTACGCAGACGCGCAGATTCGTAGAGAGCACATCAGCCAGCAGCCAGAGAGGCAGGTCGTGGCACTCGCAGAACGCAGAGGAACCATCCGTTGTCCAACGCCGTTGTGTTCTTCGCCTTCTCCCAGCTGTCTGACAGATTGGATCCCCTCATCGCGCATCTTCTCCCCTGATTGGAGCCTCCTCTTCTCCTCCCGCGACTTTCCCTTCGCGAGCGTCCCACTAATTCCTGGTGGCTACAGATTTTCCATTCACAATCCCGGTGCAGTGCGAAATCAGAACCTCCGGCAGCTCAGCATATTATTGTTCCATCACCACCAGAGAGACCTGAAGTAGAAAACATGGGTACGTTGTGCCTACCCAACACCTTGCATTCACCTTCTCTTGTCCCCCCCTCCCACAGTAGCCTCTCGAGATCTGATCCGCCTTCTCCTCCTGCTTCTCCACTCTCAACTTCACATCAATACTTACCTTCTTTGACGGCTCGCTCTTTGCTAACACAACATCTCGCTCTCCATAGCAGACGATAGCTACCGCCCTTCGGTAAGTAATCTTTCTTATCAACAGCATCCAAACCTCGTTTCTTCGAGACCTTCGATGCGGCCGGGCGCAAAGCATCGCAGCCTTGTCATCACGGTTTCATGCAGACTTGAGCTTCGTTCTGCAATTGTAGGCTAAGCCACACCTTGATGGGCGAGCCCACATAAATATTCACCCCTTCGTTTACTTAACAATCCGACCTCCCTCTCATCTTCTCTCCCCTATATTCCCGGAAGACACCCTTCATGATTGAAACACAGACTGAAATAGCGCAACAGAACCGCGAGAGATCTCGCTCTCGATCTCGCTCTCCTCGTCGCAGCAGACGTCGCTCGTACTCCCCGAGAAGATCTCGCTCGCGCGATAACCGCAGATCTCGCTCTCCAATGTCGGGCGCAGGAGGTGCTGGAGCTGGTTCGGGTGGTTCAGCTTACGGAGGGGCTCCACATAGAACATTCGAGGAGCGTGCTGCCGCGAGAGAGCAGATGATGAGCAGTCTCCGGGAATCCTCTCAACAAGACCGTCGTGTCTACGTCGGCAACCTGTCCTACGATGTAAAGTGGCATCATCTCAAAGATTTCATGAGATCTGGTTAGTTTTGAGGCAGGCTATTGATACAGAAGGATGTAAGCTAACCGGGGCGTTTTGTGGCAGCTGGGGAGGTTCTATTTGCAGATGTGTTGTTGCTTCCGAATGGAATGTCGAAGGTGGGCGCCTATACGTAGCTGGCTTTTTGAATCTTTCCTTTTTTTGGTCATTGATGGAATGTTGGATTGACGGATTGGGACGATGTTCCGCGGGATATGTAGGGATGCGGGTAAGTTCACTCTTTGACTCTTCGAGAAGACAAGCACTGATCCATTTGTAGCATTGTAGAATATGCTACGAGGGAACAAGCTCAACAGGCTGTCAACACTTTAAGCAACCAAAACCTCATGGGGAGACTCGTCTACGTTCGCGAAGTATGTCCATGAACATGTCCCCTCCATGGCTCTGCTAATCCACCTTTCAGGACCGTGAGGCCGAACCTCGATTTACTGGACCACCAACCGGAGGACGCGGCGGATACGAAGGCGGACCAGGACGCGGTGGATTCGGAGGTGGATTCGGAGGCGGCATGGCTCCAGGCGGTGGTGGTAGTGGCCGTCAAATCTACATCTCCAACGTTTGTTGCATCCCTTCCTTTTGATTGTGCGTTAGTTAGGGAATGCTGATTTGTAACTTGGGGAAATAGCTCCCTTACACTGTAGGATGGCAAGATCTCAAGGACTTGTTCCGTCAAGCTAGTAAGTCCTGTCAACGTTACTGACGTAGTCTATAGTTGGGCGTAACATTAACACATTTGTCTTTTTCTAGCTCGCAACGGCGCCGTCATTCGTGCTGATGTTCATGTTGGACCTGACGGCCGTCCAAAGGGTTCTGGGATTGTCGTCTTCGAGTCTCCTGATGATGCTCGCAACGCCATCGCACAGTTCAATGGTTATGATTGGCAAGGACGTCCACTTGAAGTTCGAGAAGATCGATTCGCTGGTTCTGCTCCTGGCGGCGGCTTTGGAGGACGAGGAGGCTTTGGTGGACGTGGTGCTTTCGGTGGGGGATTTGGTCGCGGAGGATTTGCGCCTCGTGGTGGTTTTGGTTTTGGTGGTCCACGCGGTGGTGGTTACGGAGCTCCTAGTTATGGTGGAGGTGGCGGTTTCGAAGCTGGCGCTGGAGCTCCTTCGGCACCTCCAAACCCCTTTACCGACTTCGCTACTGCAGGAACCGACAGAAGCGAGATCATCTATGTTCGTAATGTAAGTTTTACTTCTGTTCCCTACGTTCTCGGTTAAGTACATGCTGACTTCCCGACAAGCTTCCATGGTCTACTAGCAATGAGGATCTTGTCGAACTCTTCACTACCATCGGGAAAGTTGAACAAGCCGAAATTCAGTACGAGCCAAACGGACGATCTCGTGGAACAGGTGTCGTTCGATTTGACACTGCTGACAACGCCGACACTGCCATTGAAAAGTTCTCTGGTTACCAGTATGGTGGCCGACCACTCGGTTTGACATATGTCAAGTACCAAACTCGAGGTGGCGGTGACGCAATGGAAACAGAGGCGACTAGTCTGACGCAAGACCAAATCATGTAGATGGGTCACTTCCAAGCTATGCTGCAATGGCCTTGTCACCAGTCAAGATGACCGCCTTGCCAGTCAAATTCACGCCGTATTTTCTGGTTACCTTCACCTGTACTAACGCTTTTCTATTACCAAAATTGTCTAATACGAAATTCGACTGCCATTCAGCACAATTCAACATTTCTCTCACAGCCAAGAAAGTCACAGCTTGTGACTGTCTTCCTCACCAATGAGAGCCTCAAAAAACACCGCCCCTTACATTTTCCTTACCCTATCTCTGTGCGCATATCTTGAGAACAAACGTTGGTCACGGGTTGGGGTGGACGCGTTGCTTTATTTGGTATTTCAAAAAGTTCCACAAAGATAAATGTTGCACCTAGAGCAGTCAGTGCAGACAATATCATGATTTCTATCTGGACTTCTGTGCACTCATTTCAATTCCGTTTTAGTTTCCTTTTTGTTGAGGTTAATGATCTCTGAATAAATTGCTCCAATTCTTTGTTTGGATTGTGTTGAACCTGCACATTCACTATGAGCCTTCGTCTGATGTTTGGTATGAACTCAGTGAGCAATCACAGACCTCAAGCTTCAACATTCTCTACAACATTGAATACCTACGCGGATGCCGTGAATCATTCTGCTTGTGATTCACAGAAACATCGTCTTCCTGTCGAAGTCGTTCACATTCAAGCTGATTCTGCCTAAGCGAGAATAAATATCCACGGATCCATTTCCAGCAACCCTTCTACTCACCTTCAATTCCACAAACGCAAACGTACATAGATTGCTTCACACTCTCGCACTTGACAGATTTAAACTCACGCTAGTGCTTGGACTCGTTGACCAGTGGAGAAAGATACCTATCTGCCCTTTGCCTTGATCTTCCTGTTGAAGGTCCTCCTCAACCTCCTTACTACGATCTTTCCAGAACGATCTCCTTCATCCCTACAACTACAGACTCGCACTCCACACAGGTCAAGCAAAAACACATCAAGAACGTCGGTGAGTGTGCGCAAAGACTCCTTCTTGGTTGAGCATAAGCAGAGACCATCTCTTCATACCTACATCTTCTTGTTCGCATTTGACATCTGGCTCGACATCTTCTCTTCGGCACATCTAAAAGCTACTGTTTCGGGAGTTTACCGCAAACGATTCTAATTCATTCTAGTGGTTGCGCATTGTCGAGCCTGACATACACCACCTCTTGGCACACTCATCTCTATCCGCTCTCGACTCCTTCAATCATCTATTTATCACATCAACGCCGAAGCTACCATTTCGTGAGCTTTCACACGACAATCCCAATTAATACCCACTCAGCTTCCTCAAGGCTGAGATAAGCCTACGCCTATTTAAAGGTTACAATTCAGGTTCACCTTCATCGAGATTTGCGGCTTACCTTCCACCATATATTTCTTATCTTCGCCGATTCTTCGTCTCTGCATCCTAGCAAACTTTCACTTCCTTCTTGGGCCTCCCTCAAACATTCTCATTCGCTTCCTCCGCGCCTCTGCTATCATCTTCGTCGCTGAATCCTCTCTGGCCTACTTTACACAATACAATACTCGAACACGCTTCCTCACAACAACTCCCACAACAAATCGCCAGCACTTTATTGTTTGGCGGGTAGCGTCGGTGGCAATAACATTCAATATGTGCCAGCTCACTCCGTTCACTTTACCATGTTGCGACAGAATCTACGTCGATGTCGAGCGACTGCCGAGCTGCCCCGCAGATTGGCCTAGGAGGAAATGTCCAGCGGACTTGTGTATTCGCGTCCATGCGTTCAAACCAGAGGAACGTGGGGGAGATTGCTGGCGATGTATAGCAAAGGGAGAGGGCCTTGATGATTACGCCACAGAGACCAGACGACCAGCATTCGACCGTGCAGAGGTAGTCCTCGGATTTGAAGAAATCACACCGTTAGAAAGACGAGCGATGACTCAAGACGATGGCCGATGTTGGTTTTGCTGTTCAAGGGGGGGTTGCAAGAGTTGTGGGGCGAAGAAGATCGGGTCATATGAACCAGAGCAGACAATTGAGCCAGTTAGTGCTACATCACCAAAACCAACTACCTCAACCAAGAGGAAGAGAGCGGATTCGGCCTATGATGTGAAGAAATCGAAGCAACGAGGCGCCAAGAAGGTGAGAATTGTGGAGCTCAAGGAGGAGCTTTCCGACGCAACTCCAAGAGGTCATTTCACAAGATCCAAGGCATCACAAGGATTTCCTCCGCCTTTGCCTCGAATTGTTGAACCATCAATTGATCCTTTGCTCACCCAATCGGGGCCATATAAAGACATGGCATATTCAAGTACCCCGAACTTCTACACGGGCTCCTCATACTCAGATCTTCCAATTGCTTTGCCAAGCAACTGTCTCTCACCTGCACAAGGCGGAGCTATCAATTTACAAATTCCAGGTCCACAAGGATCACCACCGTCAAATCTACATAGGCCACCAGATTATAATAACAGTCCTTTGGTTCACAACTACGATACTACCCCTAGAACCCGACATGAAAACACATTCTCAACTCTTCAAGGAAATTTTATAGAAGCAAGAGACTCAGGTCCACAATGCACTAGAACAAATGGCGCTGAAGGACGATTTCTGCAACTTGGACACCACAATTTACCGGCTGCTGGGTACAGTATTACTCCGTCACAAGGAACAGTTATGTTCTCGCAGGATGAGGGGAACAATTTCTCGCCATCTGGAGGAAATGTGTTCTTGCGGGGTAGAGCTAACAATATTTTGCGCTCGGGGATGAGTATGTTTCCGGCTCCTGGTATCGGAAAAACAAATCGCAGAGGAAACACAGAATTCATTAGTGACGCAGCAAGACAACTCTCGCCATCAGGAGGCCATGACGTTGAACAGGTAAGCTAAATAAATATCCATCATTTCTTAACAGCTAAACTAACATATCTACAGCCAGCGTTCAACCTTGATAACTTTGTCTTACCCTATAACATTGGAAGCCTCAACGATCAGCAATTGTTCAATGAACAACCATCTGCCCATCGTCAATCAGATCCCAACGCTTCCCCCACACCTGGAAGATACCTCACCCCCGAAATTCCTAACTTCAACCTATTTGACTGTCTATTTCTTCCTGAAGAAGAGGACGGTAACTCCCCTTTTGACTGCTACCCGCCTCTTCCTGGTTCTGCACACAACAGCAACCAACAACACAACGGCAATTGATGCCACCATATCATTAACCAATCTTAACGACATGTGTTCTTCGTCATGCTGCCTATCAGGGCTAAATCCATTCGCAGGAATGGAATTATCCATGCACATGGTCTTATTGTATGAGGGGAGTCGAGGTGGGATATTCACATTGGAAGGGGTCGAATTGAACAAAGAAAGAGTATGAGCTTGCAACAGTGGGTATATTCACATACTGCATTACTCGGGATTACATAATACAGAGCATACATACAGTGGATAGCATCGAATGGGAAATTGACATTATAATGGCGTTCTAGACATGGCAATGATTTTTTGATTTTTTTTGCATAATTTGCTGTGGAATTTGCAGTATAGCGGAGCATTTTATGTATAAGTTGGCGAAGGGTTATGGCTATTTAGATCGACGACTTTAAGACTAATTTATAAAACTTGACTCTTCATATATGGAGTACCTGATATATATTTTATACATAAAATAACTTGGTGTTAGCTAAATATAACCATGTATATGTTATGTAATAACCTAACCTTTTAGATATAAAACAACTTAATTATTATCTAATTATGAAGATAGCCCCATGGAATAAGTAAAGACCGGAAGAGATACTCAGCAATTTACTAACCCCCTGTACAGGCTCAGTGAGTAGCTGTTGACTATAAGGACAAGTAGACTAAATAAATAAAAACAATATGAGAGATTTACTAACTTATTGGCCTCCTTTATAAGCCTACTTTAATATTTGTTAAGCTACGAGGATAAAGCTATCTTATAAGTAAAGACTAGACAGAGACTCGATAATCCGCCAGTCCCTATTCTAGAACATCCCATATTGCATTTAAATGTATAACTAAAACATACCTAGAAATGCCTGTTCACACTAGAAACAACGAATGAAAATTTTCAAAGTTATTTATTTTTTTAGAGTTACTTACACTATTGAAAGCCCACTTCTAGCTGGAATATATATACAAGGTGTTGATGATTAAATTATTTCATCCAGCCCCGGAGGAAGAATAGAAGTAATTATCACAAAGAGATTCGAGTGAGCTTGAATATGGATGTTATAAACCAGAGAAAACCTATTCCCTAAAAATTTGTTAAATTTTTGCCTCGAGGAGTCGGAGGGGAGGATAACAACAGTATTACTTAACGATATCATTTGCCCGGAAATTAACAAATCTGTCAAAGTATTTCGATGAATTTATCAAGATATTTGACCTCCACAATCAATTACTAAGATATTTGTTCCCCATCTGAAAATGTATACTTGGTTCCAATTACCGTGCACTAAAAGTAAAGTTCCCGGGAAGATAAACAAATTTGGCCCCTTTCATAGAAAAGGATTCTAAAATCTCTGTATCAAATACAGTCAAATCGAACTATACCGCCTATCTATAATTCCGTGTCCTTGCTAGTAGTAGGCACTAGAACTGTATACAAAAGAAGGATTAATTTTCAAGGTATATTTTGAAGCGGAATTATTATTTAATTGTAATATACACAGAGAGGTAGTCTTTCAAGTGGCACATTTGCTGCCAAAAATTAATTAAAAAGAGATCAACTATGTAAATTCCTGTCAATTCACATACTAGAAAAGAGACTAGGAAACTCACCAGTCTCAGCTTAAGAATACAAATCCCTATAGGTTCTCGCTTCCATAAGCACAGCCTTACTTTAGACTACAACGCCATGTAATTTATCATCTTCAACGGCGTATGCCTGGCTTAAACTATAGATCTTTATATGTTCACATTTTTAAAAGCACGTCTTTATGCAAAGCAACTACCATACTCTTATATTCCGAATAACGCCCGCTACACTCCATGCCAATGCCATAATTTTCTGTTGCCACTACTGATACCTCGTTGCCCGAATTGATCCCCTGCCTTTCTTTACTTGACTTCCCCCACACCAAGCTTCTTCTTCTTCGCCTTCAGTTTCTCCTTGGCCTTACTCCGATCTCTCTTCTTCAACCCAGACATCTTGCTCTTGCACACGTCTGCATACCTCACGAAGAAGCCTTCCAGCGCATCGGCTTCAACTATCGTCGATAATTTGATTTTCTTGCCTTCTTTCCTGCCCTCTTTGTTTTCGCCGTTGCTGGCTCGAATGATGATCGAGGTTGGTTCTGGCAGGACAGTATCTGGAAACTTTGTGTCGGAATCTGGAGTGGGGACTTCAGTGCCGTATGTCACTGTAGAAATTTGTGAGCAAGGCATGTGTGTAGTCGCGGAAGGAGAGTCATACTGCGTTTTTGAGTGAGGAAGATGGAGCTGTGGGTGGTGGACTCAAAGAGCTCTGACAGTTTGAGGAAGAACTTATTTGCTAAAGTTAGTCAGGTTCCGTGATTGATGCGTAATCCTAGACACGTAGAAAGTGACATAAACCTACATCATCGTTGCTCAAGTGTTTTGACATGATTGCCGTAAGTCGCAATTACTCTGTTGTGTGTCGGTTTATGAAGTGAGGGATGGTGGGGTTGCGCCGGCGGAAGCTCGGTTATTTAAACATCACCTTTAATACGTCCAAAAGTTCTCGAGGAACTAATTCTTCACAATGGCGCCACAGAATAAGCTGAAGTTGCCGAAACAACTTATTGAGCAACTTGGAGGTGAAGGTATGGCTATTCATTTTAAATTCGAGAAACTTGCTAAACATTCACTTCACAGATGTCCTCTCCAAGCGTACTCGTGGTGGCCGCCGACCAACCGCAAGAAAAGACCTGAGAAAAGCTGCTCGAGCTGGGAAAAAATTATCGAAAACTTCTGGACCACCTCCTTCCAAGCGAACGAAGTTCAATCATCACCGAGATGTGGAAGAAGAAGAGGAAGATTACGACACCCCGTCATCTAACAGGAAGCCTCGTCCCGAACGAAAACCACTTCAAACATCCAACCCAAAGCTCAAGCCAATACTCAAGACTACCAAAAAGAAAGACCCGCTCCCTTCATCTCGCGAAAATTCTCGTTCCATATCACCACCGCCTAGGAGGATATCACAATCCATGAAGGATAAATTAGATGCAGAAGATGAAGAGATCGCGGCGCTGGAGAAGAAGTTAGGTTTAAGGGGCAAGAAGAAATTGCCTAAGTCGCTCACGGATGATGGGTTGGATGAGATATTAGGGGGCTTGGATGGCGGGGATGGGGGGGATGAGGGTATGAGCGAGAGTAGGAAGAGGAAAGCCGAGGGGGATGAGTGGTTAGACAGGAAGAGAGAGGAGGCGAGGAAACGATCCAAGGGGAAAGTGCTGATTGTGGAGGAGGTGGGAGAGAATGAAGAGAGTGACGGTGACGGTGACGGTTCCCCCAGAGAAGAGAACGACGAAGAAGAAGATGGGGCTTCGGATATGTCTTTGGATGGACCAGCTTTTCCTGATGATGTCTCTGAGGATGACTCCGAAGGAAGCGACGAGGATGATGAAATTATCGAAGAAGATTTTGATGGTTTCGATGATCCCAGGAGCGAGGATGAGGTTAACCCAGCTCCGCGGATACGGGAAAATCCATATGTTGCACCCTCGACGAGTAGCGAAGCGCCCCAGAAATATGTTCCACCCTCACTACGAAAACCAGCTTCTTCAGATGCCGAGGTTTTGGTTCGATTAAGACGACAAACCCAAGGTCTGGTCAACAGACTTACGGAGGCGAATCTGATCTCAATCCTAGGAGATATCGAGAGGCTTTACCGCGACAATGCAAGACAACATGTTACGACAACTTTGGTGGATCTATTGTTGGCCTCGGTTTGCGAGCCAACAGCCTTGCCAGATACGCTAATTATACTACCAGCGGGATTTATTGCTGCAATCTACAAGATCATCGGAATGGACTTTGGGGCTCAAATCGTTCAACAGACAGTCGAGTTATTTGATGAGCATTATACTCGTACTTGTGCCGGTGAGCGAGCTGACCATTCTGCTGGCGCGTCGGACACGAGCAAAGAGACTTCAAATCTTATTATGCTACTCTCAGAGCTCTACAACTTTCAGGTCATCGGCAGTAACCTTATATATGATTATTTCAGGCTGTTCCTTGACAACATGTCTGAGTTGAATGCAGAGCTGCTGTTAAAGATTGTCCGAGCTTCGGGACCGCAACTTCGACAGGATGATCCTTCTTCACTGAAGGACATTGTTGCCATGATCCGACCGTCAGTTGCACGTATAGGGGAGGAGAACATGTCAGTGAGGACGAAGTTTATGATTGATACGATCAACGACCTTAAGAACAATCGGATGAAGACTGGTGGTGCGGCATCGGCTGTAACCTCCGAGCATATTATACGCATGAAGAAGACTCTCGGGACGCTCAATACACGTAGTATCAAGGCGAGCGAGCCATTAAGAATTGGGCTCAATGATATCAAAGATTCTGATAAAAAAGGCAAATGGTGGCTTGTCGGCGCTAGCTGGTCTGGTAGCGCTCCAGAACGCAAGAATGACGCATCAGTTGATGCTGCATCTATCAGTGGCGCACTTCAAGTTGAGGATGCTGGAACGTCTGATCTTGTCCAATTGGCCCGAGAACAACGCATGAACACAGACGTCCGCCGAGCAATTTTCATCACCATCATGTCGGCAACTGATTGCCAGGACGCATATCTAAAGCTGCTCAAACTCAAGCTCAAGAAAGTCCAAGAGTACGAAATTCCAAAGGTCATTGTTCACTGTGCAGGAGCAGAGGTGACTTATAACCCCTATTACACTCTCATTGCGAAGAAAATATGTGGTGATCGCAAGCTCAAAACTGCTTTTCAATACTGCTTATGGGATCTGTTCAAGAAAATGGGAGAAATAGATGATGAGGACGACGATACAAGGGATGAAGATGATAAAGGATTAAGCATACGACATATTGTCAACCTTGCAAAGATGTTTGGCACGCTCATAGTGGATGGAGGAATGGGTCTCGGTGTTCTCAAGAACCTCAATCTCAGCTACCTTCAACCGAAGACCAAGACCTTCATTGAAGTCCTGTTAGTCATCGTCCTTCTGCAATCACAGAAACAGTCGAAGGCTGGGCGGGATGAACAAGCTGTTGTGAACATCTTTGGAAAGGTTAGAGATACTCCACAACTGTTTACTGGTTTGCAGTACTTTCTAAGGAAGGTTGTAAGTAAGACAGATATTGCGGGTGGCAGAAAAGAGCTGGCTACGGTGAAATGGACGTGTAAAGTTGCTAGAGATACCCTTGAAACGTTGGCAAGTATTGATACTCCCAAGATTTGAGTTCGGGAGGAAGTCATTATCACAATAAGAAGAACTCTTTAGATAAGATAAATTTACGAGGCCTTAAGTCCTCGTACAAGTGTGTGATTGTTTATCTTCATTTACAATTATAGAATGTCATATTGACATGGGATTCCATTACTTTCTAGGCTAGATTTGAAAAATTTGCCTTCACAAACATGGGCAGCTGATTCGACCCTTGCCACAATGAGAAACCCGTGAGACGGCTACAGCCGGGCTTCTATGCCTTACGTAAGCAGCCATGCTCGGGAATCTTCGCGACGCTCGTTGTTGAGAAAACAGTCCGAACGTTCGATACGAATTGTACGCATACATCACAACCTTCAGAGATGTTTCGAAGTGCGTTGGTACCTAGAGCGGCCGTAAGGTCAGCTTTCAAGCAGCAGTCTTCGTAAGTCTGCTCCCAATTACTCCTTCCAACATATTGATGCTGACCTTTTCAGCGTTCCTAAAATAGTTGCCCCTTCAGCAATTGCAAGACTATCGAAACGAAGTTATGCCACAGAAGCCGGTCAGTCGCGGATTCGAAGCGGTCGACAAATTTTGGAGCTAACGCGAAGCAGAGCAGGAAGATCTGGTCATCATCGGAGGTGGTGTTGCGGGATATGTCGCAGCTATTAAAGCCGGACAAGAGGGCATGAAGGTATGCCTCCTTGAATACATCGCTGCTCGATGGGAATACTCATTCACTCTTTCTAGGTTACATGTATTGAGAAGCGTGGCACACTCGGCGGAACATGTCTTAATGTTGGCTGTATACCTTCGAAAGCTCTCCTCAACAACTCACATTTGTACCACCAAATCCTCCACGACACGAAGAATCGCGGTATCGAAGTCGGCGATGTCAAGCTCAACCTAAAACAAATGATGAAGGCAAAAGAGACCGCTGTCGGTGGGCTTACGAAGGGTATCGAATTCTTGTTCAAGAAGAATAACGTCAAGTATGTCAAGGGCACGGCATCATTTACCGATGAGCACGCAGTCAAGGTCAACCTCGCCGATGGTGGAGAGCAGACTGTTACGGGAAAGAACTTCATCATTGCTACCGGTAGTGAGGCTACACCATTCCCTGGTTTGGAAATCGACGAGAAGAAAATCATCACCAGCACCGGAGCCATCGCCCTCGAGCAGGTTCCCAAAAGCATGGTTGTGATTGGTGGTGGTATCATTGGTCTCGAGATGGGTTCCGTATGGTCGAGATTGGGCGCCAAGGTTACTGTTGTTGAGTTCTTGGGACAAATTGGAGGACCAGGAATGGACGCCGAAATCTCTAAGGCCGCCCAGAAGATCTTGAAGAAACAGGGCATTGACTTCAAGCTCAACACAAAGGTCATGGGTGGCGATGCCAGTGGAGAGAATATCAAGCTGCAGCTTGAGGCAGCGAAGGGTGGTAAAGAAGAGACCGTAAGGCACATTTATAATTGTTGAAAAACTGTTGCTAATATTCCTATAGATTGACGCTGATGTCGTACTTGTTGCCATTGGCCGACGACCATACACTGCTGGTCTCGGACTAGAGAATATTGGGTTGGAGACAGATGACAAGGGACGATTAATCATCGACTCGGAATTCCGAACAAAGATCCCCCACATTCGCGTTATCGGGGACTGCACATTTGGTCCTATGTTGGCCCACAAGGCTGAGGAAGAAGCAGTTGCAGCTATCGAGTACATCACAAAGGGACACGGCCACGTCAACTATGGCGCCATTCCATCAGTCATGTACACACATCCCGAGGTGGCGTGGGTTGGACAAAACGAGCAGGAGGTTAAAGCTTCTGGTGTGAAGTACAAGATTGGCACTTTCCCATTCTCTGCCAACTCGAGAGCGAAGACGAACCAAGATAGTGAGGGTTTGGTCAAGATGATTGCCGATGAGGAGACCGACAGAATCCTAGGTGTCCACATCATCGGACCAAATGCTGGCGAGATGATTGCTGAAGGGACATTGGCAATTGAGTATGGTGCTTCGAGTGAGGATATTGGACGAACAAGCCACGCTCATCCAACACTTGCGGAGGCTTTCAAAGAGGCTGCCATGGCGACGTATGGCAAGGCAATTCATTATTAAGTGAATATCGTTGGGCAATTGGGACGGACAGTGGATGGTATTTTGGCACAGCGGGTTTGATGTGCGAGCACGAAATAAGAGTGTCGATTCCCGTGTTGTAAGATAAACTGCATTGAATGAAAGATATGGGGCGGTATCTACTTTTTTACTTTGTGTGAATTAGATTCCTTGTCTGAAGCGGCAATTGTTCGCTTAAAAGCACGTCACGGCTAATATTGACCCCTAGCTAGCTAAATTTCATTACTATTCACCTACGCTAAATGCATCCTCCTGTTGAAGTGAGGCGCTCTATGTTAAGATGTTTAATATTGGCGTTTAACGTCATAAATTGAAAGGACCGATGTCTAAAAGAAGAAGACGAAATTGTAAAACATCTCAGGCCGCGGAGAAATCATCACTAATCAAGCAAATCAGCACGTATAACTTTTGGTTAAATTAGGTGATAGCCACTGCTTACCTACATTATATAACCTCGCAAACTCCCCGGCAAATGTCGACAAACAGCAATCTGATAGGAGGGGAAGACCCTATAAATCAAAATTCTTGAAGCCAAAGAGCAGCAAACTCAATTGCTGCCATAGCCACCACTATAACCTAAAAATCTCCTTCGGTTGTACATTCCACCCCGACCGCCACCATAGCCCGAGAGAGGGATTCCAATTCCACCCATGAATTGAGAGAAGCCATTCATAAGGCGATTCCGTGGTTGGTAGCTCCTGCGCGAGCACATTAGCACGACAAATAGCCAAAGCACCTTGCCTTCTCAAAGGGCAACTTACATTCTTGGATCACATGGAAAGCCGCTGCCATAGCCACCACCTGGATAGTAATCTCCATCATCGCAGAAGTCGCAGAATGAGCAAGCACAGGCATGACAATCTGGTTCGACGCGGTAATCCGCGGAGAGGCAGGAGGCGCAGATATGTTGACCACCGGTCATATCGCAGTCGTAGCAATCGTCGTAGCTAGGATAGCGGCACATACGTCGAACAGATCGTCGACCTCGTGGTAGGAAGCGGGTCATGGCGTTGTAGGAAATATTTGGAGCTGGGAGTCTCCATTGTGATGGGCTGCTGAGGATTCCCCAAGAATTACGTTGTCTAATCATCGCCATCTTGGGCTGCTTTTGGTTGAGTCTTACGTTATGAGAACTGATGACTCAAGTAGAAGGAGATATTATGGTAATTTTGGAGACTAGCAAAGCAGTTCTTGAGAACAGACGCAGAAGGGCCCTCTAATATAGTCAGAGCGGCTCCTTCTTCCCGAGGAGACACAGAAGATCGCCATTAGGCTACAGTAGGGCTTCCCTCATGCATTTCACCTGTCCTCCCTGCCGAAGAGATATCCGCTGAGATTCTCGAGGGAAAAACTCTGTCACAATCGTAAGACTCAGAAATGCAGAGGTCACTGCCAAGTTCCACCTTCCAAATAGCGGTAAGTGCTACTATTTCTGCTTATTGGGGCATCGCTTTTGCCCATCTTAAGCATAGGTAGTTAAACGTATCACTACAGAAAGCCTATGGGATGATCTCTAGCTGGAATTGTCCCACTTGGCTAGGCGATGATGCTCTACTGGGATTGTAAACGAGCAAACATGGTGTGAAGAACGAATGAAGATGCTTGTTTGTTCCTCAACATCAACATACTGTATGACGAAGCTAGGGGAGGCTGGAGGTCCAACTGACCTTGGAAGCCCTGCCATGGCGCGGCGACAGCCGACCAAATTGTGAAAAGACTGGTGCTCACTCTGTTGTGGAGGAAATAATATAATTCCCGCGTATGCGACGGCTATTACCCCCATAAACTTCTCATTGCTCTACATTAAAATTCCACCTTTTCGATTGGACCGCTGACGTCAATAAAGCATACTGAATGCAAGCATAGTGCTATTTGGAAGTTGTGTTAACAGAAGACTTAACACTCACACCTCTAAAGTGCACGAATCATTGACACCTTTGGCAGAAGCATGTACAGTCAACATCACACTCAACCCCGAGAGATTTCTAGCATGTACCTGATCTAACCTTATGCCACTAGGCTAGGTTAGCAATTGGAAGAAATAAATAAACTTAATCACGTGATGAGCTTACAGGAGATCATAAATAGAAGTTTGCAAATACCAAGCTGATGAGAATTTAGCAGAACTTAGGGCACAGTACAAATATGCGAGAACATAACATGGCCTGTACGGCCATAGTTAAGGAAAGCTTGCCATCATGAAGTGTTTTTAAAGCAGCAATAGTTTGCACTCAGACTTGATGCACTCGTGTGCTTGAATGTTGAGTTAAGTATGGTACTGAATACATTTGAATTCTAGCGGCTTGAGAAACTAGTCTGTAAATTTAGCGGAATCTCATACGTGATTCCGTCTAACTCTTTCTGACTGGAAAAGGAGACAACATAAAAGAACGGGCAAGAGCAAGTAATATATGGGCAAAGATTTGCCGAGCTTTAACTCCTCGGCCTTGGAGGAAACAAAGACTAGCGTATGCAATTCAATCTTCGCACAAAAAATGTAGTTTAAGGAGTTTCAGCCATGTCCTTGATTCTTCGTGGCATTGCCTCGGAAGTGGTTGTATTCTAGAGTGTAAATGTCTTCTCGATCATCTAATAATTGAAGTTGACAGGAGCAGCCGAGGTTCTACCGTCATTCGTGGATAGCTCAGGAGTAGCTTACACGAACCATTAGCAAAGCTCTGATTGACTAAATTCTCGATAGCAAGGCGGTGGGACCGGGTCAATTCCTTGTCTGATTCTAGGCTCCGAGTACGAGCCATATCCATATACACCGCCACAACATTATTCGCGTCTCCTTTTTGAATCCAATGCTCTCTTAGACCTCAAAATAAACCACCCATTTCTTCAATTGGCTTGACATGGCCACTCCAATGCCCTTCAAACGCGTCGAGACGGTGTTTTCTCGCCGTCAGGTGGAAGGTCTGATTGCAGATGGTAGATCAATCATCATCGTTGATCAGAAGGTGTTGAAGGTTGACCCATGGCTGAAATACCACCCAGGAGGGGACACGGCCATTCAGCACATGATTGGGAGAGATGCCACAGATGAGGTGCAAGCGTACGTGGCTTTTTGGTCGGCACAATTGAATTGTAGCTAATGTTTGATATGTAGGCTTCATTCCAGCGAAGCACAGCAACAAATGAATCGATACCGAATTGGGCGTATAGAAGGACGGTGGATTAATTTTGTTCCTCCTATACAGGGAGGAAAATTTCGAATATTCGTGGAAGGGCAATTGGAGGAGGATGATCAAGATTCCAGCATCGAAACACCCAGCCCCGGAGCATCACGACCACCATCACCGATCTTCGATGCCGACGCTTCCGTTTCTCGAAAGCGGCCATCGAGAAAAGAACACGATTTGTCCTCCGCTTCCTCGGTATCGTCAGTAACCGATCCGGAGGATGGCATGTCATGGTTGGATATAAAGACCAAGGAACACATTGACTTGGATCACGCCAAGTACCCCTCGCTCGACTCGAATACACAAGACGAGGTCATCCAGAAATATCGACTTTTAGATCAACGGCTTCGATCAGAAAGATTGTATGATTGTAACTACTCAGCCTACGCCGTCGAGACTTGCCGCTATACACTTCTCGCGACACTGTCGATTGTTAGCCTACACTGGGGATGGTATTCACTCTCTGGTATGTTCCTAGGTTGCTTATGGCATCAGTTGGTTTTCACTGTCCATGATGCGGGCCACATGGGTATCACCCACAATTTTCACCTGGACACCACTATTGGCATAGTTATTGCTAATTTCATTGGAGGGTTGTCTGTTGGGTGGTGGAAGCGCAATCATAATGTCCACCATATTGTCACGAATTCTCCCGAGCATGACCCCGACATTGAACACATGCCATTCTTTGCTATTTCCCACAGGTTCTTCAACTCTTTGAGGTCTTCCTTTTATGAGCGTATAATGGCATATGACGCTGTCGCCAAATTCTTGATCCCTTACCAGGCATATCTATACTACCCTATACTCACATTCGGACGATTCAATCTGTACGTTCATTCCTGGAAATTTCTGATACTTGGCCAGGGGCCAAAGAAAGGCCCTGCTTGGTGGCACCGCTGGCTCGAAATCACTGGTCAGGTGTTTTTCTGGTACTGGTTTGGATACATTGTCATGTACAAGAGTATCCCTACAGCCGGAGGACGAATTGCTTTCTTGATGATAAGCCACATGGTGACAATGCCTTTGCATGCACAGATCACATTGTCTCATTTTTCCATGAGCACTGCAGAACTCGGTCCACACGAGTCCTTTCCCCAGAAGATGTTAAGGACGACCATGGATATCGATTGTCCCCAATGGCTCGATTTCTTCCATGGAGGTCTTCAATTCCAGGCGGTTCATCACTTGTATCCAAGAATGCCAAGGCATAATCTTCGACGAGCGCAGAAATTAGTCCAGGAATTCTGCATTGACGTAAAGATCCCATATGCACTCTACGGCTTCGTTGATGGTAACAAGTCAGTTATCAACAGGCTTGATGAGGTGGGAAGGCAGGCAGCAATCCTTGCAAAGTGCCAGAGGAGTATCGTAGAGAAGGGCGATATCCTTCATGGGCATTGAATTGATTCCGGCTTGGCGTTAAGGTGTTTAGTGATTACCTGGACTTTGGAGTTACTCCTGTAAGAAACTAAAATTCTAGCAATGAGATTACATAGAGAATGTTGAAAAGCGGTTTACAGAGCCGCCACTAACAACATCACTACAACACATATTGTTGGCATGATTTTCATCCATGTGCTGAGGGGCCCAGGATGCGTTGCGTTGTATGCAGGCAGCCTGATACTCTACGGTTTTGTCCGTCTCATGATAATATCACGAAATCTGCATGGCTTTAATCTTTAGTTCTTCATTCTCTGAAAGGTCCCAAACTAGTTCTTGGGAACAAGTGATCGACGATTGACATGCTCTAAATGCCATTGATTAAGTTGCTGGGCTTTCTTTAGTGTTTACTTCTTTTTTAGGGTCATGTCATCAAGTCGATATGGTGTTTTTTTCTTTGCTTTTCGGGCCCCCGAACCATACACGGCGCACATGATTCGGAAGCACCAATTGAAATCATTGTCGACTCATTTTTTATCACAAAAGAAAGTAGCCAATCACCCGTACCGACGATGATCAGAGCATGTACCTGCAATGTTGGGAGCCGAAGAATACACTGTTGACACTTCCTTGCTTTTGCGCAGTTGAGCTGCTCGTGACTCTCCACCACACCAAGGGTTTCTCACGAACAGCGGTATGGAAAATGTCTCTGCAGCAGGTCTCACGAGCCGCTCCCTCGGAGTACCAAATGGCACTTGCACTTAGATGGCGCAAGTACCCCAGTGTTAGGAAGTCCTAGGGAGCGGGTGTCAATGGGGATGAAGTGGATGAGCAAGAAGTGGCGCTATTCCGACATGTCCTTTTGATTGCTCTGTTGGAGCATCTACCACTTTGACTGGCTTCTGTTATAACCAAACAACATCTTAATATCTCTTTCAGGTCTCAATCAAGCGGATACACACGGACCATTTGCATTCGATTCGTAATTGCACTCTCGAGGGGCAATCATGTTGTATGCGGGCAGCCACGTTGTTTGTTTGCTTCGGGCGAATTTCGAACTTAGTAGCAGCGCTAGGTAGCCCTGCTCTCATCCCCAGACTAAGTGCCATATCTGTTTCCTCTGGCCGAAAAAGCAAATATGGAACATTACTGCGCCACTGGTCCCGATATATAAGCACATTGCAATCCCATCTAAGGGTTGTTGCTAAACAAAGAACCTCAAATGTCCAACAAGTAGACGCGAGGAATTTCTATATGAGCCAGAATCTCTAAAGTCACCAACAACGAAGTGTCAAATTTCTATTTCAAAAGTACAGCTCGAGACTGCCACTGTCAATCAGCAATTCTCAGTCCTCACCTGGTATCTTGTCTTCGATAGTCTCGAGTGTCTGCAATAGCAGCTGCTTGAACACATCACTTCACTTTCAGCAAGAGACGTCTCATTATGACACGTGGGAAGCATGATGAAAAGTCGGCAGAGAGAATCAGCCGAGCAAAGCCAGGAGTGAGTGAAACTAGATTCCAAGGAACTCTATGCCAGAAACTAAAGCAAGATAGTCGAGGCAAGCAGCAGCGGCAGTTAAAGCGGCTAAACGAAACAGCAATAGTGGTGGAAGTGTCGGACAGTCAAAGGGAGGTGATGGCTCGGATCGATGTCAGACCCTCAACCGAAGCGGGGGCCGTTGCTCAGACTATGAGCCATGCGACTTTCATTTTGCGAACCGGTAACTTGGGTACGAGCACAATGATGACGGGGGAAGGCTCTCGGTTATGGTCCCGTTGCGCGCCATGAGGTTGTTGGCCGGTATTGGTGTTGCATCGGTGTTGGCTTGCAGGAGCATGTATGCTTTGTTTTTCTTTTTTGGCGTATCTGGCTGGGTTTGCGAGTAATATTTCTTTTTGTTGGCCGGGTGGGACAAAATCGTAGCAAACGTCTTGGTAAAAGTGCATAGGTAATGACAGAAGGACTGATTCAATCTCAGCGTAGTTCTCAGTGAACGGGAATGTTGAGCCTATTGTCGCGAGGAGGCAGTAATGAGTTGCTGAATGGATAACCTTTTCAGTCTGAATTACTTTGATGCCAGATAGCCAAGCCACAACAGATTCTTGTCCAGGGTCAGACGCATGGAACAAATCTTGGGACCCATGAGGCGTTTTCTCGGCATAGGCCGTGCCAATTGCCATCTGCATCGGGTTGCTTACGGTTCCTATCTAGGCGGGATCCCAGCTGACTCGAGCCGTCCCATCGTGATGATGCCAGTAAATACCTTGAAAAGAACAACTTTTCGAGGCACCCCTACTAATAGATGGTTTATGGCTTGAATAAACGGCCCATATTGTCACTCCGGCATACTGTGGTATAAAAATGTGGAAGTTGGGGTGGTTTATCCTCTTTGGGTGTCGAAATTATATTGTCTTCCTGGGAGGTCTTCGAGCTGTTTAGGTATGTTCGGAAGTGTGGCACACCTCTTGGGCATGACCCGGTATACGGTAGAATATTCCGCGTTGATGGTACGCAGATGGACCCAAGATGTAGTCGCAGATGCCAATGCAGATGGAGATGTTGGCGTTTTCATTTTTCGGCGGTATCGGGAAGCAAAAAGCAACTTCCATTGTAATGTTCAAAAATGATGGGATGGTGTGATCGGCACTTATTTGAGGTTAAGAATGTCCACGGACTGACTGGGATAGATTGGTGGGCAGAGCTGATCTACGAGGTGCCACTTCCATGCTGAGCGAGGTCTGGATTGGCTTTTCGAAGGGTACATGAAATTAGGTAATTATTTACAAACATGGCAAATTCTCCAATCTACAGAGCGCCCAAAGCTCTTCTGTGCATCAATTGTGATAGGTACTCTTAAGAGAGGAATTACCCTCTGCAAGCCCTGTAGGAACTTGTGACCTTTGCTTATAAAATCTAAGAATAATATCAGTCGAATATTACACATTTAATTAACAGAGGAATTGAATTAAGCAACGAAACCGCTACTTCTGAGAAGGTTATCTGAGACTACGTGGTAACACTCAACAGCTATTCTCTAGTCTATCCTTTGAAGACTGGAGGGGTTGATTTCCTCGCGAGGAAGAGGGAGTTTTATTATAATCAGGGGTTTCGACTTGATTCTCCAGCGGTCTTAAGGATACTTTGTAGATTGTCCTGTTTGCTTCCAACCAACGACAATCCCAGTCTCTGCTGCGGTTCTGTTTGTTGTGACTCGTTGCTAGTGGACTGTCTTTGCTTTTGCCTGAAATTGGCCAACATGCTGCACAACAGTGTGAACGCTTTATCAAGAACCGAAGATGTTGGACAGGACTCGTTTCAAGAAGGCTAACAGGAGCACCATATAATCTGGTCTGTTCCTGAACATCTGATTTGAAACGAACATCTAACTGGTCTTGATTACCAATGAAACAACATGCAAACAACATCCCCCCTTCCAAGGTTCAAGAAAGTCAAAAGGGCCTCCCAAACCTAACAAGAGTAAAATATCGAGCTAGACAATGTTTCCATAAGCACAACATAACCACACGCAGCAGTCTCCAGCTACTTGAAGCTTCCGGCCTCTTTCTCCTCTATTCAATTCTCCTCGACTAAAAGCACAAAGGAATGCAAGAGGAGGTGGTGCGATTTGCAGGTGGCGCATCCTGAATTATAGCCCAGTGCTCAATAATGCAAGCTGCTTCGAATCTGAAGAAGTCGGCCACAGCACTATATCTCGCCGCCGACACGCCAACCGCTCTGCTATGAGCGAAACCAAAACCACTTTGAAAACCCGTAGTCTCGGATATCAAACCTGGTGTATGAGAGTATACTTCTCAAAAACTTGTCTGCCGTTGCAATGCCTGACAGGACAGCAGGATTGTCCTGAAGGTATGGCTCCTGAACATGGCCGCCGAGAGCGCGAGTAGCAATTTTCTCGGTGTATAGTTTTAGAGAAACCCGTTAAATGAGCTTTCCTGTTCTTCAGGGGTGACGATCTGACTAGGTGTACAGGTAATGAAACCCAAATTGTACTGACTTGAAACAACTGGCAAGGCGAGAAGCCCAGCGGCCATGATTGTGGAGAAAAGCATCGTTGCTATAAGCTTGAAGAGTGAATTTCGGAGAAAATGTCGTTTTTGAGATTGTATGAACACACTTGGTTGTAAAAAGCTGTTTGATGCCGAAGGACTTGAGTAGCAAGCTGAGAGGATACTTATACCAAATTCTAGCTTTCACAAGTACAATCAAGGTCAGAATAGTATCGACGAATATCCAATCGTGATGATGGGGGAGCCGAAATTTTGAGAATGACCAAGTTGAAGCATCAAGGAAGTTCCGTGAGTAAATCAGATGTATATGCAAAAAGCGAAGGATCCTCGCAAAGCCCCATGGTAGCCTGTAGAACAGAAGATGAGCTGTTCCAAATCGAAGTAGTTGACATTTGAACCAGGACGCAAGCTCCATGTGCAATGGTATTGTGAGCCATGGGTATATGCTCTAGGTACATTCCGAAGTCATCTTGAAACAGGGTACTTCGTAAGTTAGCGGAAGATAACAAAGTCATCAAGTATCCATTTAGCTCCGACTAATTACACACAGTTTTCCTCCGGCAGTAATATGATTTCAATTTCTTCATCTGAAGTAAGTTTTATCTGAAGAGCTTAAAAAGGGCGAGTAAGTGTATGCAATACAATGCAAAAACCCAAACTGTTGGAATAGAAGGCTTATGCTTTACTTTGCTTTACTCTCTATTTGAGTTTCTAGCAAGAGTTTCCGCGCCATCATCGATTAGTTCTACGCTGAACTCATACTAGGCTTCCTGAGGTCAAAATTGGCGCGACAGTGGTTGAAGGTAGGTGGACCACTAGGAAGCAATCACCTGTGATTCTACCGGTCAGCCCCCCACGAAGCATACCGTAAGCAGTCTGGCATGAGCAATCTCCCGAGCAGAAGAGTATTCAAGGCTTTGACTCAATCGCGTTGGGAGAAGACGAGCATTCTTCTTTGTATATTTTATTTTTGCTTCGAAGGTGGTCATACTCTACAGAGTTAGGTAGAGTCGAAGCGACGAAATGGAAACCTGAGGCTATAATTCTTGGCGAGGCAAGTCCGCAGGGGAATCAGGACCTCGACCTCGACCCTCTCTCAAAGGAGCGCAAATCGAGCCAAGCGTGTCTTATGTGACTCGAGAATTTACGATTGTGTTGAGATTCTCGGGTGCTCCATCCTTTCATCACACGGTTGTTTATGTAAACCTGATATTTGCACCGCCTATTATTTTCTATGTTCCGTGAGATTCGGCTTGCTCTTACCCTCAACAAGTTGTCCGACTGGAGCAAATCATAGTGAAGCTGTCAAGTTAGATTTTGCTACGAGGCGACCCTGGACCTCGACAGATATACCATGAGCATCGTCCCTCGTGATTTCAGTCGAAGATGGATCCAAGTATCCAACGTGCGTTGAATGACAAACTATACGATAGGAGGAAGGTCGGAGCTCTAGAGTAAGCCCCATTAGCATTCTATCTTAGTCTTATAATCTATATTGACACATTCAGTCTTGAGCGAGTCATTCGTGACCTTGCGGCAGCAAAAGAGTTCGATCGTATCAAAAGGATCATTCAGCAACTTTGCAACGACTTTGCATACGCTGTCCACCAACCTCATGCGAGGAATGGCGGGCTCATTGGCCTTGCAGCAGCGGCCATCGCATTGGGAGGGGTATGTAAATATTTGAAAACTTCTGACATTTCGCTGATATGAAAAATAGGAATTAGCACGTTACTTAGATGAGATTGTTCCTCCAGTTCTTGCTTGCTTCACCGATCAGGATGCTCGGGTGAGATATTACGCATGTGAAAGTATGTACAACATTGCCAAAGTGGCGAAAGGTGAAGTGCTACCATACTTTAACGATATATTTGATGCTCTCTGCAAGGTAAAATACAACCTTTGTAACTCACGTAATATACTGACAATCGCTCAGCTCGGAGCAGATTCTGAACTATCTGTAAAGAACGGCGCAGAGTTGCTTGACCGGCTCATCAAGGACATCGTTTCCGAGTCTGCTGCAACGTATGTATCAGTGCTTCACACCAACGAAGACTCTATCACTGAGACAGACAAAGAATCTCGTGATGGGTCTGTAGACCTTCCCACGGCATTCTCGCTTGCTGACTTTATTCCCCTCTTAAAAGAGCGCATTTATGTTATTAACCCATTCACGCGAACTTTTCTTGTTGGGTGGATCACGCTACTAGATTCAATCCCAGACCTTGAGCTCGTCTCATTTCTACCAGAGTTTCTAGGTGGGCTCTTCAAATTTCTTAGCGATCCGAATCGCGACGTTCATGTTGCTACCCAGGGCGCACTGGAGAGGTTCCTAAGTGAGATCAAACGTATTTCTCGGATCAAGAAGGGAATAGCAGAAAGCCGCAAGTCTAAAAGTGAAGGCAAGCGAAAGAGATCAGGGTCAATGGATAGCGAAACTTCTATTGCACCTGATGCCGGCGCTGACGATGAATCTGTCACTGCGGGCGACGAGAAAGATGTGAGCAGTGATGATGATTGGGTTCCCGGTCAGGATGTTACCGTTAACCACAAAGACATACTCGAGATATTGACAGCCAACCTCGACTCTCCATTGGGTATGAATCTTCATATATCCTTTGATCAATGCTAATATTTTCATAAGAAGAGGATAGTCTGCAAGAATCGCTTCGCTGGATTGTCGAATTTCTAGATATAGCTCCAGAGGAGGTTTTACCCTTTGCTCCCAAGATTCTTGCACATCTCCTCCCTGCCATGGCAAGTGGCGTTGAGCCCATACGGCAAGCAGCTGCTCGGGTAAATACATCTCTGATGGACTATGTAGTCTCACTTTCCGACGAGGGCGGAGTCTCGGAACCAAATTCAGCAGGGCCTTCCAGGATCCCAACTTCGATTCTCAAGGAGAGCAATCAAGAAAGAAGGGACTCCTCGATCAATGCAAGAGGCTCTATATCTACAGTCCGAGACTCGGATCGGAGGGAATCTGAAGTCCAATCGCCGCCTCCTCCTTACAACAAAGGATCCACTCCCACTCCTACGCCACCTCCTACTAGACCACAAGTCGACCTCGACTATGCTGCCGCTGTCAATTCCCTCACGTTACTTTTCTTGAATGACCACGAGGCGACTAGAGTGGCAGCCCTGACTTGGTTGCTTATGCTCCATAAGAAGGCTCCTCGCAAAGTTTTGGCCATTAATGATGGCACCTTTCCAGCTCTGCTCAAGACATTGTCCGATCCCGCCGAGGCTGTCGTAACCAGAGATCTGCAACTTTTGTCTCAAATTTCCAGGAACAGCGGTGATGATTACTTCACCTCGTTTATGGAGAATCTGTTGCAGCTCTTTTCAACGGACAGAAAGCTGCTGGAGACGCGGGGAAACTTAATAATTCGACAGTTATGTGTCAGCCTCAGTCCGGAGAGAATTTACCGCACGCTTGCAGACTGTATTGAAAAAGAGGAAGATGTTGAATTTGCTAGCATCATGGTGCAGAATCTCAACAACAACCTCATCACGGCTCCCCAATTGGCCGACCTTCGAAAAAGGCTTCGTAACCTTGAGACCAAGGTTTGCTTCTGAATTTCCATTCCCCCGACAATGCTGAAGCTGATATCAATTAGGACGGCCAAACCTTTTTTGTGACCCTTTTCCGATCATGGTGCTACAATGCCGTAGCAACTTTCTCTCTTTGCCTACTTGCGCAAGCATACGAGCAGGCATACAACCTTCTTCAAATATTGTACGAGATCAATAGATCTTGACTAAACTCTACTGACTGTTATAGTGCGGAACTAGAAATGACGGTAAATATGCTTATCCAAATCGACAAATTGGTCCAGCTTCTAGAGTCCCCGGTCTTCACATGTAAGAAAAACAATTCTGGTGCCCAAGCCAAGCTAAATCTACCCAGATCTTCGACTCCAACTGCTTGAGCCAGAGAAGTACCCGCACCTCTACAAGTGCTTATATGGTTTACTTATGCTTCTGCCTCAATCGGCTGCCTTTGCAGCTCTCAAGAATAGATTAAACAGCGTTAGTGCGATAGGCTACCTCCATATCGCACCTCGAGCGTACGTATCTCAATCTCGTAATAATAGTGTGGTTGAGGCACTTTCTTCTCTTCAATTACATACACGTCAGAAGAGCACCGAAGCTCATTCCTCCTCATTTAGCGCACCAGCAAACGCTGGCCCATCAAATTTTGATAGATCTAGTAGGCTTAAAGGCCGAGATGAAGGGGGAATTCGTTGGAACGAATTACTCGAGAAGTTCAAGATCGTTCAGGAGCGGGCGCGCAGAGCACAGAGGCCTGGTGGGGAACTTGACGATGGACTTGGTATGCTGGATGCTCGATCCGGAGAAGGTATTGATGGTAGAGCATTCAAAGAATTGAGTCGACTACAGGGGCCACCGCTACCTGCCAAAGATGCTCCACCAGCAGCAGCACCGTTGGGAGGAAAGACGAAACCAGGGGCAGGGAAGTTTGGCAGATTGGGAGGAGTCGTTGGTGGAGGTAGGCCTAAGAGATGACAGAGAGCGTGTCCGGCAGAGATAAATGCTCTCCAGAATATCATCTTGCCCATAATTATTCTACCAAGTTATCAAGCGAAGACATTTAGACTGGTTTCGTTATAAGACAGTGCTTCATCTTGCCTTTCGAGGAGTCTCTCTTTCAACGAGACCTTCGAACATACCATCTCTTTCCCGCGTGAGGCTTCTCAATTCCACTCTTAAGCTCTCTAGCTCAAGCCTCGCCAGATCGGTATCCTGCGGAAGCCCGTGGTATTTATTCACTCGTCCCTCAAGCCCCTTAACCGCCACTAGCAATGCCCTGTACTTTTCCTCCTCGGCCTGAACATCTTCTAAGGTAATCGGAATATTAGATGTTGCATCTAATGTTACAATGCGCTCTTTAAGTTCGGGTAGTTTCGAAGCAAGTCCCTTGATCTTCCGCTGGTAGTCGGCCGTGCATCTTGTCAGATCGGAAGGTGGCTGGTAATCTTCACCTTGGAGCTCATCTACGAGAGCGTTGATCTTGGCTAATTCTGCCTTCAGATGGCTTTCGAGAATTGTGACTCTATCTGCGGCTTGATCTAGGTCATAAGATGCAACATTTAGATTGATAACCTTGCGACCTATAGACTCGACATCTACGATCGGCTTATTGAGTGTTACACTGGCGGAAGACAATGCCTCCAGGCTGGTCTGACCTTCGCGTGTTAAAGCACCTTCAATCGAGTTCAGGAGTTGGGCGTTCGGATCTGCTGCTTCTCTGGCTTGCAAATCTCGCAATGATTTCGCTTCGACTCTCGAGAGAAGCTCGCGTTCTTCTTCGGCGCTCTCGTTTGCTGCTGCTAATGTAAGGAGTGCCTTCAGAGTATCGTTATTACGCTCGAATGCTGGGGGTGTCTTTCCGTTAAATTTGGATGATAACCAGCTGTCGACATAATTCCAATCTTTGGCGGCTGCGAGCTGTTGACGTGCGACTGAAGGAGAGAAGATGGCTGATGGTGAAAGCGATAGATGCGCCATCGTTCAGCTGGTAGATATGGAGAAGTTGACGGTGAGGTGCGATCATGAGACCAACAGCGGTTGTCAATATTTGTACGTCCATTCCTATGCCCTGCCCCACTTATCGCACTTGTGGCTGATATGCGGGGTGGCAGAAAATGCTTGGCGGAACTAGTGCCAACACAGCCGCTGCAGGAATCAGCAGGGGTTTAAGGCCACTTTTCCTGTGAACGGAGGGCATTGAACAATACAAAAGTACTTGACAACTCTCCTTTTCTTTTTGCGCCCGACTGTCCTTCTTTCTTGCAATATTCTGTGCGCACCTGCATAATTCATTTCTTTCGGCGACGATATCGATATCTCTGTATGATCATTTCACCATGATTGTCAACCTATCGGTTCTGGCATTTGCTGCTTCTTTACTATCGTCCAATTCGCTAGTTTCAGCTATTTCGTCCTCAGAGATTCCAGCTGATATCCCGATCAATGCTCTGCTGGCATCTGCAAACGCCCATCTCGCGAAAGGAGAGACTAGCAATGCCCTGACTTACTATGACGTCGCTATCACTCGAGATCCTCGTAACTACTTGAGTTACTTCAAGCGTGGCGCGACATACCTTTCACTCGGACGATTGGCCCAAGCGACAAGAGACTTTGATCAGGTTCTCACCATTAAACCTGATTTCGAGGGTGCGCTCAAGCAACGCGCGCGCATACGAGCGAAAACTGGTGAATGGGATTTAGCTGCTAAGGATTTCCATGCCCATGGCAAGTCTGAAGAAGAGCTGAGTGGACTGGAGGAGGCGAAAGGAGCGACTTCTCTCGCTTTTGCAGCGGAGAAGGCTGGTAATTGGGAGGAGTGTGTTTCGCAAGCTGGTGTTGGTATTATGACGGCGAGTAAAATGCTCGCTCTGCGGAGGACCCGAGCGAATTGTCGATTTCAACGAGGCGAGGTTCAAGAGGGAATGGGTGATCTCAAGCATATCCTCCAAATGCAGCCTGGTGATACTGAACCACACATCCAAATTGCTGCCATCACGTATTATGCCTTGGCTGATGCGGAAAGGGGACTGGATCAATTAAGGAAGTGTCTACATGGAGATCCCGATTCGAAGTCTTGCAAGAAGCTTTATAGACGGCAAAAGAATTTGGAGAAGTCATTTGCGCAAGTCAATAAGAACTTCGAGAGAAATCAATACGCGAGCTCGCTCAAAGTTTTGCTTCCTCATGGCGAGGATACTGGCTTGGTGCAGGATATTAAAGACGACGCGAAGGATCTGAGAGAAGCTGGAACCATCCCGGAAAGTGCGCCGAACCAACTTGTTGGGCGAGTTGTTGAAATGGTCTGCGAAGCTTACTACGAGGTAAATTTTAATTGTGTCTTCGTGAAATGTATACGTGCTAACTTGACTAGATGAAAAATAAAAAGGCAAGCCAGTGGTGCGACGAAGCACTTACTTATTACGAACACTCCCTACATGGCTTAATGTCACAAGCACAACGCCATATGGACGCTGAGAACTTCGAGGCTGCAATTTCGACGCTGAACATAGCTAAGGAGCACCACCCATCAGCGCAACAACTCAATCAATTGTTACAGAATGCCCAAGTTGAGCTTAAGAGGAGCAAGACCAAGGACTACTACAAAGTCCTGGGTGTTCCTCGTGATGCTGATGAGCTGCAGATCAAGGGAGCGTATCGGAGAATGGTTAGATTGCACCACCCTGATAAAGCCCATACACAAGGAATTCCCAAGGAAGAGGCTGAGAAGAAGATGGCCCAAGTTAATGAAGCATATGAGGTGTTGAGCGACCCTGAGCTCAAAGCCCGCTTCGACCAAGGTGACGATCCAAACGACCATGAACAACAACGCCAGAACCCTTTCCAAGGTAGCCCATTTGGTGGCGGTGGACATCCCTTTGGAGGACAGCCTTTCGGACACAGCGGTGGTGGTGGTCAACAATTCAATTTCAAGTTCGGTGGTGGTGGGTTTAACTTTGGGTAATAGGCTAGCCAAAGGTCTTGGTTTATGGAGTTTGACCTGGCGGCGACCAGATGTTGCATAGCATTTACAAGACAAACACTTTCAAACATATCTCTGCCTCTGTTTAAGGATGTCAGTATGATGAATGAAGGAATCATCAAACTGCGCTGGCATGTGTCAAATGTGAATGTAAGGCAACAAATCGTAAAGTAGGTGTTTGCAGCACGTGTTTGTCAGCCTAGGCCAGCCTTGCCTTCCAAGGTTTTCTGCCCCTCCGAAACATGAACGACTTTGGTCCCCGCCCAGGATCTCCACTCACCACTCCACACCAGAGTAAACAGTGAATAGGTACCGGCCCTTCTTTCACGATACCTGGTAACTTCGGTAACCTTGCCCAAAGTTGATCGTCGGGATGCTTTTGCGATAGCAAAATAGATTGCAGTTGTGGTTGAAAATGGAGGAGTTTGAGTATACCCTCGAAAACGAACAGCAGTTCTGGGATGGCAAGTTTATCATGATACCTTCTTAAGCTCTCATATTCTGAAACCTGGCTGATCTTCAATCACACTTGTAGAACTCGACGATATTGTCACTGCAAAATGTTCATCGCATCAATTGATTGATAATGCCTTGCGCTCTTATCTACACTTCACCACGAACTTTAGGGAGGAATATCTACAATCTGATCACGATGTCGCACGCTGCATATCGAAACTTCTACAGAGCCAGCTTTTCGAAGCCAACAAGCAATACATCCGGACTCAGCTTATATACTGTTTGTTGCAGGAGGAAGAGCTAGCTATGCAGCATTTTATTGCGGGATTCTTGTTACTTGATGGTCAACGGCACGAGGCTACATTCGAGATGATGAACCAGGAGGGTTGCTTCCCTCGGCTAGTCGAATTGATCAAACATGGAAGGACTCACGATGCAAGATTACATCGTCTTCTCCTTGAAGTTCTATACGAGATGTCGAGGATGCAACGGTTGAGTACGGAGGATTTGCGCCAAGTCGATGACGAGTTTGTAGCTGGGCTCCTGCAAATAATCGAACAGTTATCAGATGATGTAGATGATCCCTATCACTACCCTGTCATTCGGGTCCTAGTCAGTATATGAACCAATTGAGGGTTGATGATGGCAGTATGCTAACCAAAGCTTTCACAGCTCGTATTGAACGAACAATACATGGTCGCCTCAACATATTCTCCAGAGGAACACCAACCACCTACTTCGCCATTGACAAATCGAGTGATTAAGCTCTTGGGAATACATGGGTCATCCTACATGACTTTCGGGGAGAACATCATACTTCTGTTGAATCGCGAAACAGAGACATCTTTACAACTCCTGATATTGAAGCTTCTCTATCTACTTTTCACTACCCGTGCCACGCACGAATACTTCTACACAAATGACCTTCGCGTCCTGCTGGATGTCATCATCCGGAATTTACTCGACCTTCCGAATGAGTTGATCTCCCTTCGACACACCTATTTGAGAGTGCTTTATCCACTTCTTGCACATACACAACTGAATCAAGCACCTCATTATAAGCGTGATGAAATTGTGAAGGTTCTCAGCATATTAGGTGGATCAGCAAACGCCCACTGGGAACCAGCAGATGAAACCACTGTACGTCTTGTGGAGCGGGTGGCCAAGGTGCCCTGGCTTCGAGATGATGACATTCAGGAGGGTGAGGTTGCGCGGAAATTACTTGGTATCTCTCTTTCACCGTCGCAAACAGCAAGCTCCATCAGCGTAGTTGATGTAGCTGCTGTGATGGAAAAGCCTGGAGTACAGACACCAAGCCGGAAGACAGAGTTCGAAGAGGCGCTGCATGATAAAGAAGGCCATAAGCACGACGATTCGGAGGCTGCACAGGAAGCTGACGTTCAGAATACCACCAAGAAAGATAGCCCAACAAAGAGGGGAAGACGGCATCCTCCCCCTCCAATACCACCGATGTCACGTCTTGAAAGCACGAAGAAACTTCCACCCAAAACTCCCCCAAGACGGCGGACGAAGTTGAAAGCCGTATCGGCGTCACAATTGCCTACAGTGGGGGATGAAAAGACATGCTAAGGTTTTGAGGAACGTCCGGGCTTTAGTGCTCAATCTTTTTGCATTGTTATACAGCGTTGGCGTTTTATACAGGAATGTACTCCTAGCTCGTACACGAGGAGACCATGAGTAGACATGTTGCATTTGCATCAAGTGGAGTCCAGGCAGGTAACAGCGAGTCTAAGGTTATATTTCGATAATTAATAATATCCAAAGACCATTAGGTGCCTTTGGTACTTATTATCACCGTGTGTGTTTTGGATCCCGTCAAACGTCAAGTCGGCTTAGCAAAAATGTGTCTAGCGACTTGTTGCGGCAAAATTGGCAAAGTAGCTGGCAGAGTAAAAGAGCTGAAACCTCGCAGGGTATTCAGCATATTTTAAGCGTTAGACTACCGATGGCAAAACAAAAAGCTCAAATGCCCGCTACGCTGTCTACTCCTCCGCCTGGGCTTGAACCAGGAACCTCTCGATTAACAGTCGAACGCGCTAGCCAATTGCGCCACGGAGGATATCCAAGTACATCTCAATATTTATTGGTTATAGACGTATCTTGTAGTTCATTATATTACTTCCCGTGTTGAGTGTGGTGTGGGTTTTGTGGATTCTCGGAGGAATAGTGATTTAGCGAGAGGTGGGTGGGTGTCGAGGGCCGCTCTGGTGACGCGAGTATGGTTTTCGCTTTCTCATTAATATAAAGTAGGATTTTGTATATGCTATGTATTGGAATAATTGTATACTTATTTAAAATGGACGTTTGATGAGTACCAGTATATAGCGAGTTATCTGTGTCAGATGTATGTTATCATATTTCCTGAGTTAATGCGACTTGTAGTAACTTCAAATACTTGTCCATTCACAAGCAGGTCTGAAGGGAATCAGACGTTTCACACGGCAGCTAACTAATTCGATGTGAATTATTCTCATGGTAGTATGGAGGGAGGTCGAAATGGTTGTTAAGCCACAGTTTTGTGATTGGAGGGAGATCTTATGTATTGTGTATTCTATTGGTACAATAATGTATTATTTCCTGAGACTTCTATGGTTGGGTATATATATGCTTTCTAGACTCCGAACGATGCTGTCGATTCAGTGCAAATCTTGCGACTTAGATGACCTTCAACTTAAACCCACACTGCACCCATCTCGCAACTACATAAACGGCCGTACCAGCTACCATCGTGACACCACAAAACACCTGGAGATAAGTAAAGTTTCCATTATCCTGTTCAATGAGAGCTCCACCAATTGGGTTTCCTGTCAGCCCACCAACAGCGACGAATAGGAAGAAAGTCCCACAACGAACGCCGAGCTCGCGGATGGGTGAGATCTGGGCTAGGAGGGCCGGCCCCATGGAGACGAAAGCACCCGATGAGAATCCGTATAGAACGCAGAAGACGACGATAGGGGCATTGCCTGAGGATGGAAGCCAGAGTGCCAATACGATGATTGCTGAAAAGGCACAGGTCGTGATCATTGTGTTGAACCGACCCAAACGATCGGCGGCTATGCCGGGAAGGATACGGCCAAATATACTATGCTCTAGATCAGTACTCAGAGGACTTGGTTCAAAATCACCTAGTGGTACTGGGCTTACGATGCAGCGTTTAGAATGGATATCAGATAGACGGAGAGATCAGTTGACATTCCGTTTTTTTGTGCCCTGCAGAATTTTCTCAGCGAAGGCTTTAATATTAGTTGACAAAAGTTTACTTACTGTAGAATAACATAGTTAAAAGGCAAGAACGTGCCAAAGAAGAACAGGAATGAAGCGATGCAGGTAAAGATAAAAGCAGGTTCTCGTAATGGACGAATGTAATCCATGATGTCAACCTTCTTGACGATTGGCATCAATCTTGACTTGACAAAAAGGTTAGAGAACACTAGTAGTCCTAGGATCATGAATGCCGCAGCTCTCATAGTCCACGGGAATCCGATTCGGGGAATGAGCTTGGAGACAAAGATACTAAAGTCATCAAGCATTAGAATAAGTTTCTTCAGGAGCATGTTGATAATTCGGGGAGGGTTCGAAAAATAGTCGTCTAAATGGCTTACGGTAAGATCACACCTCCCATTGACGACCCGGAGGCCATGACACCAAAGGCAGCAGCACGATTCTTGAAGAACCAAGTTCCGCAAGAACCCATAGCCGCGAAGAATATCGCGCTTGCGCCACATGCGCTCACAACGCCCTGGGCAAGCATGAACTGGTAGTACTGAGTCGAAAGCGAGGCCATCATTAAGCCAAAAACGTGGAAGAAAGTCCCCCCCAAGAGTAGCCACCGCGGGCCATAATTGTCAAAAATTTTCCCAAAGATTGGACCACCCAAGAACATCATGAAAACTTCCATGGAGGGGATCCATGAGATAGTACTTGATGTATACTGGCTCAAGTAAGTCTTCTCATAATAGTCCTGGAACACGCCTGTTAGGAGAATTAGCTGAAAAGAGCTATTAAGCTAGACAACTAAATTTTGGAGACAACAAGCTCTTTCTGAACTCACCGATACAATTGATCCACCCAAAAGATACAAATAAAGCACACCAACCCCCAGCAATCACAAGCCATGCCTCTAAGCCTCCGTCTGGGAAGTCTGCCGGATTTACACCACCAGGTTTTACAATTTGTTGGGGAACAACCCCACCCTTTTCTAGGTCTGCTTCTGCCTCTGTTGCCGATTCAGGGAAGATATTAGCCCCTGTCTCTTTGTTTTGACTCCCAACCTTTTCAAGAGACACATCGTCTGAGTTCAGAGCGGTGTCTACTACACCATCATCAGAAGATGGTTTCTTGTTCTCTTCTACCATAGTGCTTCCCGTGATGGTTGATGGGGTGGATGATTTGTTGATAGAGGCCATTTATTTTCGAAAAGCAAAAGCAGAACTAGTTTCTGGACTAGAGTGAATGAAAGGTCGATTGTTACAAGTAAGATGGAAAATCTCTTGCTTCAAGCGATGGCGGGAAGGTACATATAAAACATCACAAATATAACAACCTGCTTTTATGTAAGAAAGAGTGGCTGTTGAAGACGAGGGGCCATGGAGATAAAGAGCACAGGCAAGATGAATCCCATTTCGGCGTAGTGCTTCGATGTCCGGTCTGTCGAATTGCGGCCAGTTAGGGAGTGTATTGAGAGAGAAACAAGCAGGGGCTTTAAATATCTCGGCCCTAAGTTGAGGCCGAAGGAACGAGCCAATCATATAGGCGCATTCTTAGCATCTACCTTCAATCGACATCGAAATCGTGAGGCTACTTGGCGATCACTGAAGGCTGCATATCCTAAAGATAAGCTTTCTTTTCGGTCCGTAGCGGCGGACGTAAAGGAGAGTCGCTTCTCTCTCTTTGGATGGACTTTTAGAATCTTCGATGCCAAAAATTCCTTCGCTGATCGCCTTCAAGAGCGCCTATTCGTTCCTATAGGTTGTTCTTGTTTGACCAGCTAGGTTCACTTAACTTTGAATTTTACCTAAATTGACATGTCATACCACCAGCTACTCAATCGAACGATTCGGTCTTCGCTCAATAGAATCGAAGAGCCGAGCGAGAGTCAACAAAAACAAATGTCCCCTTGACTATTAGATAAGTAGGCAGACGCTGAAACCTGTAATCTATGCCCCGGTACAGAGACTGTTCATCTTGAATTCCTTTGTGCGCTGACGAGGCTGGTCGCATTTGTTCCGCCGTCTGGTCTACTATTCGGCGTAGAGTCATCTCTTATGGCCTTCTTTTGTGTGATGGGTACATGCTTTATATAATCACATTCCTACAATCGTTGTCAATTAGACTGCCTTCTCCTCTATATTACAAATGGCTTGACATCCTGAACTTCCCCAAATTTTACCTTCCCATCTCTACTGACCTCTGCCATATGGAAGCCAGTGGGTACATCAGTAACATGTTTTGGGGAACTAGATGGATGCTGTTTAGGCATACTAGTTAGAGTTACTGCTGCTTGAACCGCACCTGCAGGAGAATCCGCAATTTCGTCCACATCCCTGGAGGTCAAAACGTCACTTATGCGTGATGCTCTTGATGACAATAAGATCGTAGTTGGGCCGTGAAATTGCAAAAACAGTCTATCACCCCAGATTGTCCTTCTTGCTGAGGTCCGAAGGTTGAATAGTAATTTTGTGAAGCTTCTCCAAGTATCAGTCTCTTTCATGACCCTGAAAAACTTGATGTTTGATAGCAACGAGCTGAAACCCAGATGTGGTACTTGGAATCGAATACTCGATGATTTGAGTCTGTATGGTAATGGTGGGTGTTGCGTGATTGTATATGCAACAACATTGCTGGGATGAGCCACATATTGTTCTCCCGCCTTCAGAGTGACCTGATAGATCTGACCAGGACCTGCCAGCGCGACAAGGCCTCTACCTGTGATCTCTGAATTACCCCAGTGAGCCAAGCTCATGGCTCGGTTCAAAGTAGGAGAGACTAATAGCGTATGTCCTGTCCAAGCCAATAGCGCCTTTCGTTGTGCAACAATCCAGTCAACCGTTCCATTGAGATGTAGAACAGTAAAAGAAGTAAGAGGAGATTTAGTAGATATTAAGGCCGTGATTGGGCTGGTGGACGATATCCGTTGGTAAAGAAAAGGTATGCCGAGGGCGGCTCTTCGAAACGGTCCCAATATCGATAGAGTAGATTGTGCCTGGGAAAGTAATCAGCTTTGATCGAAATTCAACAGTCATGTAGAGTTGTAAACATTTTCTGGTTTCCCACTAAGTCCCACCAGCGTGCCTCTTCGTGTATACAGCTTCTGCGATGCTGAGAGGGAGACGGATAAGAGAGAGTATGGGGCTCCAAGGACCTCAAACCGAGCATCTAGAAGGCACAAAAAATTAGCCATTGAAAACGAAGCCACTACAAGTTTTAACATGCCTGCCGGATCCGTAAAAGCATCAATTGAGTTGCCCAGCGCATCTCCGCTCAGTATTGGGGTTTCGATGGTGGGTGTCGCGCTGATCTGGAGAGCCCTTCGACCAAGACCGTCGACATAATTACAACGTAGAGGTCGAAACCCTCGGACAGCTCGTGTCAGCGGTAATTGACCGCGCATTGCTGCTTCTGGAGCTCAGAGGCTGAAATTCGTAGAGAAGATATTCTTTCATCACCCGCAACGAAACTCGGAGAAGGCTGCATGGACCCTTGTCAATTTGGGAAGAAGCTTGAAGTAGCCTCGCGCGTTTGTCAAATCGCGCAATAGAAGTGCTTCTTGACACCTTCACTCCCGAAACACCATGATCTACCTTCCAAATTGGATATTGCCAGCTTAATAGCTGAGCAGGCTCTTGATCAGTTTCTTTGTCGACAAAGAAAGTACCCACGGATCATTCAAAACACCTCAATTGAAGAGCTATCAACAGCTACCCCTCCATATTTACTCCCAGTGAGCACCACTGAGAAGACCATGCGGGTAGGGGTTTGGACGTCTATTGGACGATAGAAAAGAATATCGGGAACTCAATATGATATTGAGGGGATTAAGCAGAGCTCCCTGCTTAAAACGCAGATCCGACATACGAATTATACCATGGCAAACTTCCAGAATCGGCCTCCGTGTTTTCACAAGAACCACACAATTCCTCAGAGAAGACGGCAAACGAATGACATTTGGAAGCCAGACTCTCGGGCAATCAGGACCAGTAGATGATATACGTGGAACTAGACCTGAGACTGCTCACAAGCCTGCGCCGCCAGAGCCAACAACCCCCCGCAAAGATCCTTTAGCCCTTGGGGACAAGACCAATGCCGAACAAAGAAAAGCAGATTGGGCGATTATGAAAGAGATGTCACGGTATCTTTGGCCTAAGGACAACTTAGGAACCAGATTTCGAGTTGGCCTCTCCGTTGCGTTATTGGTTGGTGCCAAGGTCTTGAATGTACAAGTACCGTTCTACTTCAAGAACATTGTCGACTCTATGAACATCGACTTTGTGGCAGTTGGAGGAACTGCTACGACTGTTGCTGGCTCCATGATTCTAGCCTATGGTCTCACCAGGATTGGTGCGACGGTCTTCCAGGAAGCAAGAAATGCAGTCTTTGCAAGTGTTGCGCAAAAGGCCATCCGAAAAGTGGCCTGTAACGTTTTTGATCATCTACTGCGACTTGATTTGAACTTCCACTTGACCAAGCAAACTGGGGGTTTGACAAGAGCAATTGACCGTGGAACTAAGGGTATTAGCTTTTTGCTAACTTCCATGGTCTTCCATATCTTACCGACAGCCCTGGAAATCAGTATGGTCTGTGGCATTTTGACCTACCAGTATGGTGCAAAATTTGCAGCGATTACTGCTGTGACGATGACGGGCTACGCAGCCTTCACGATATGGACTACATCCTGGAGAACAAAATTCCGGAGACAAGCCAATGCCGCGGACAATAAAGGTTCAACAGTTGCAGTTGACTCGCTAATCAATTACGAAGCTGTCAAATATTTCAACAATGAGAAGTATGAAGTTGGCCGATATGACCTGGCACTGCAAGCATACGAGAAATCGTCTATCAAGGTTGCAACCTCGTTAGCTTTTCTCAACAGTGGACAAAATCTGATCTTCTCGAGTGCTCTCACTGCTATGATGTACCTTGCAGCAGACGGTGTAGCCACAGGTAACTTGACTGTTGGCGACCTTGTAATGGTCAATCAACTTGTCTTTCAACTCTCTGTGCCTCTAAACTTCTTGGGTTCTGTCTATCGAGAGTTACGACAGTCCTTGCTAGACATGGAGACCCTTTTCAACCTACAAAAAGTCAACGTCGCCATCAAGGAATCGCCAAACGCGAAGCCTTTAAAGCTTAACAAGGGTGGAGAGATTACCTTTGAGAATGTGACATTTGGCTATCATGCAGATCGACCAATTCTGAAAAATCTCTGCCTGACAATCCCGGCTGGGAAGAAGATTGCTATTGTTGGTCCTAGTGGTTGCGGCAAGTCTACCATCTTGCGCCTCTTGTTTCGTTTCTATGATGTCCAAGAGGGACGTATCCTCATTGATGGTCAGGACATCAGGGAAGTAACATTGGAATCTCTGAGGAAGTCCATCGGAGTGGTCCCTCAGGATACTCCTTTGTTCAATGACACAATTCAGCACAATATCCAATACGGCGATATGAACGCTTCCCCTGATAAAGTGATAGCGGCTGCACAGAGAGCCAAGATACATGACATTATTTCTAGCTTTCCAGACGGTTATAGGACCATGGTTGGCGAAAGAGGGATGATGATATCAGGCGGAGAGAAGCAAAGACTCGCAGTCTCCAGGCTGATCTTGAAAGACCCCCCTTTACTGTTTTTCGACGAAGCAACTTCAGCGCTGGACACCCATACAGAGCAAGCTTTGATGTCCAACATCAACGGTATATTGAAAGAGAAAGCCAGGACGAGTGTCTTTGTGGCTCATCGACTAAGAACAATTTACGATAGTGATAAAATCATTGTGCTCAAAGCAGGCCAAGTTGCTGAAGCTGGCACGCACCGAGAACTGATTGACACTGGTGGGGTATACTCAGAACTTTGGAGTGGTAAGTCCATGATCATTGATCAATTTCCAGATTTTTTTCACTGACACATGACAGCCCAGGAGACCTTGTTCAATCAAGACGGCGAGGCGCGAGATGTTGATGTCAATAATCTTGAAGAAGAGGAATATCGGGATCGACCTTGATAAAGAAGTCTGACAAGGAGTTGAATGTTAGTAGATTTGTCAGAACGGGCTTGCACAGAGCTAGATATTTTGGAGTGATTCCGTTGGATATCTCGAATTGTACTGTAAAAGAAGCTGTATAGTACCTGCAGACGCGTGCCCGTTTCGCAGAGTAACGGGTAAATGATTTCACGAAGCAAGGCCAGGTCAAAACAGGGTTAGACATGGCGAATGGAGATGGCCAGCCTACATCACTACTTTGAAAAACAAACCACACCCATACAGACAAGACGGATGGGCCACACATCTTGTAGCATACCCTACTCATTAGAATCTCAAGAAAGGATGTAGAGTCCAATTCATAGTCGTTCACTATCGGGTCAATATCAGAAGATGCAGATAGTTGGTGGGTGCCTGGCATGCTCTATCGCTTATATAATATAAATACACTCTCGAGCCACTCTACAAAGATGCAAAGATAGATTGAGGTAGCATTATGTACGACCCATCTTCATTGATAGTACCAGAATGAATTGATGTTCCAATGACTTCCACCTCCAATAATATGCAGTCAGTCTTACAGCCAAGTAGAAGAAGTAATTCCCTGGCAGAATTTTAGTGCTTGTTGAAGCATCGTGCAGCAGGATTCCACTTGGTACCTTGGTATGCACCGAACAGGAAGGCTGAAGTGATATCCCACTCTTCCATGAACCAACGTTTAGATGGGACGAGATGGCGTTCTTCTAGCGTGTTCTGGGCTCATGGGAAAAAACGTGTAAGCCTGGAATTTCCCCTCAGCCATCCCAATCTGAGCGGTGTCTCCATATAAACAAGCAGTGTCCGACACTGCGTCGCCTGGCCCGCCCCTAGTATTTTATCCCTTTCTAGCAAATGGCCGTGCTCTAGAGCCACTCAGCATCAAAGACCTCGCTCGTCGGACCATCCATCCGCAAATGCAGGGAGGAATCTCGAGGAGTCTAGCGAGAGACACCCTAGGTCCCAGTCCCTATCGTGTTGGGGTTGGACTGACAGGCCAGGTCGCGTTCGTCCAGCCCACCCCCGTGAAAATGGGGAAATATCAACCTGGCGACGCTCTTATCGTTGTGCGAAGTCCTTCCTTTTCCCTTCCGCAGGAGTGACGACGGTACTGAAGTAGCTTTCAATCATCTATCAAGGAGGGGCAACTTGCAATCGGCAACTAGCAACTGGCAATTGGTAATAGACAATCGATAATCGACAATCGACAATCGAAATCAGCTTGATTGATTCTTTCGGAGTCTGCTTGTTGTACAGAAGGTTGCTCCGATATCATACATTCCTTTTCACTTTTTGTCGAGACCTGCAGAGATACGACCACGATCAAGTCAATTGCTTGGACGACAGCCCTCGAGTCATCTCACCGCAATATCCTCGAGTCTTCGCTCAATCAACAGCTCGTCCTATTCTAAGCAGATCACATAACACTAGCTGCTCGATCTTTAGTCGAACACCCCACTACCTCCCTCAAATCACATCACAACATATCTGCAACAATGGTCAACCTCCTCGATCTCATCCAATCGAAACTCGAGCTCTTCCGTCTCGAGCAGCGCTACACTCGCCGCCGCAACCGCCGCTCAACATTCGTTTCTGAAGCGCAATACGTAGACGGCGAATACATATACTCTCCCACCTCCACATACTCGGCGAAATGCTCAGCAGGTAGCGACAGCGACGAGGAACGCGCGAGTAAAGAAACGAAAGCTAGTAGGAGGCTGAGCAAGATGGGCTTGGATAAGATGGATTGGAGGAAGGGTACGAAAGACCAGAGAGCGGAGAGGGGAGGGGCGAGGGTGAGGGTGAGGGAGGTACAGTGGGACGGGGAGGATAGGTCGATAAGGAGGTAGGTTGACCTTTCGGGGTGGGGCTTAGAATGCTGTTGAAAAGGTTCGGTGGCGGAATTATGTCTATATGTGCCGCTATATCTGGAGCGAGCAATCTTTTTTATGTGTTATGATATTTATTGGTGGGAACAATTTTGTTTGATGATTATAGCCCTGTGATACAGTCCTCGCGGGCAATTGGGCAATTGGGCATTTGTATCTTGGCCGACATATATTTATATATAGATATATATATATATATATATATATAGGAGGGGGCAGTATTTGATAGAGATATATCAAACTGAATAGAATAAGCATTGTGCATGAAGCTACACAGCTGGGGATATCCGCTACACTCTTGGTTGTCGTTCAAAAGTCAATAGCTACAGGAAATTGATTTCTCGGCCCCAAGATAGCCATTAAGATCGACAGCCCTTGTCTATGAAGGGCATCGCTGTTGCTCGCTTAGCAGTAAGGGGTTTTATAGACGATCGCCCCTCTAAGTTATCTAGAGCGGCCCTTCAACCTCGTCTCATATCCAGAGTATACAGAATACCCTCACGTTTTGCGCCTGCTCTGCTCAGAACAGTCACCGAACTCTGTTCAGAAAATGAGAAAATGGCTTGTTGTCCTGTCTGATCTTTCATCGAACAAAACTAATTGTTTAACACGGTCAAAAGAGAGTCTTGCTAAATTGGGAGTGTTCTGGTGATTTCTATTAGGATACGGAGAATAATTATCACCTATTAAGCTCTCGCTAGATCTAGGAGAGTCATAATGTTATTAGTGAAGTGTAAACAAAAGTAAGTTATAATATCACGGTACAGACTATAGGATGCTTTGGTCAGACAGTTGTTAGTTGCTTACAATCTGCTCTACTGACTTACTTTGGTGCATTATCATCGTGATACAAGTAATAACTTAGTGATGGTCAGATTACATAGAGTGAGTGCCTTGTAGCCATGCGGACCGATGCAGGTGATCCCTCGTGCGCGGCTTCTCGGCAACGATTCGCACATCCTGCTTGAGTCAATACAGGTTTCCGTGAGAGCGAGTCTCGAGATACGCATCGTAAGCCAAGTGTTGATGGTGTGATTACCTCGGAAGAAATCGAAAGGGGATTCTGATTCATGTTCTTTTGCTCCTGTATTCTGTCATTTCGATGATCCAAGAAGGAGGTATATTATTATTCTACTAGGCCAAACATTCGTTCCCTCGAAGCGAACCATAGTTTCGCCCACTATCTTATCGGCGTGACGCAAACGCCAAGCCAAACCGCCCCTTCTTCCTCCAACAATATCAAACGAACATTTCGTCTCACGCAGCAGGAACACCGAACTGCCTATTGCTAGACTTTGTAGGCAATCAAAACCAGTTTCTCAGTTCTTCGTATACATTACAAGTTCGTCGCCATGGCGTCCGCATCATCGGGTTCGTATGAGAACTCCCCTTCCTCGACCGCCCCTTCAACTACCGCGTCTGAGGCCTCATCGTTGAATGTCATAGCTACCGCTGCCCCAGAGAAGCCACCAGATGATACTTCGAAGTTGCGCATGTTCTTGGGGATTTTGCGAAAGTAAGTACTTGAATTGTTCGAGGGTAGTAATCCAGATACGACTTACCGCTCGAGCGAGTGGTTATGCGCCAATCGTATTTAATTCACATACGTTTCAGCAAGTAAATCGAGGTTATCTGGTAAGAGCTACATGGAAGCAGTTCGCTAATCCACATACACTCATAGGACTATGGGTGTGGCAGACATTGCTTCTGTGCGATTTTCTCTACCTGCTCAATTATTGGAGCCAACTCCGAATCTCGAGTATTGGAACTACCTCGATGCGCCGAGCACATTTGTTGCGATCGGAGACTCGGACGATAAATTAGACAGAATGCTGGAGGTCTTGAGATTTTGGTTTACCAAGGATCTCAAGTATGTGAAAGGCAAACCATGCAAACCTTACAATTCCACTCTCGGGGAATTCTTTCGGGTAAGCAAGCAGCTTTTCAATACTCAAGACATTAGAAACTAATGCCAAAAAAGTGTAATTGGGTGGTCGAAGATGATTTACCGCCAATCACTGCCAGTAAAGCACTTGTCAAAGGTGGCAGCGCGGCTTCCTCGATCAGGTCTGTGAAGTTGACCCCGGCTCCTTCACGTACAGTCTCTTCCACCGCCGTCCCAACGACGGAGAATAATTTTTCGAAAGTTGGAGGCACTGTCAAGGTTTCCTACCTCACAGAACAGACATCACATCATCCTCCTGTTTCTGCCTTCTATGTCGATTGCCCCGCCAAAGGTCTTACTGCTCGTGGGTTTGATCAAATCTCGGCGAAGTTTACTGGCACGAGCGTAAGGGTCACTCCTGGAGAACACAATCTGGGAATATTTGTCACGATCGAGAAGCGAAACAATGAACAGTATCAGCTCACCCATCCTGCGGCCCATTTGGGAGGGCTGTTGAGGGGTAGTCTGAACGTTACAGTTGGGGACCAGTGCTACGTCACTTGCCCTCTCACGGGAATCAAAACTATACTTCATTATATGGAAGAAGGCTGGCTTGGGAAGACACAGAACAAGGTCGAGGGAGTCGTATTTCGTTATGATCCAGAAAATGACAACAAGACAAGGATAAAAGATGTGCCCGATAAAGACGTCCTAGTAAGGATTACAGGCAACTGGAAGGAAAAGTTATACTACACCATAGGCCCAAAATCTGTAAGTTCAACTAGCATTTGGCAAGTTTGAAGACTAATACATTTGTTACTAGGATACCCAAACGCTGCTTATTGATCTTGCACCTCTTTCTGTGGCACCAAAGATCCTGCCACCGCAAGAAACACAGCTTCCTAACGAATCCTTAAAGTTCTGGTCAGGAGTTACTGAGGCCATAACGTCACGGCAGTACTCCAAAGCTACGACTCTGAAGCAAGAACTAGAAGAGAGGCAGAGGACGAAGGCAAAAGAGCGGGAGGAAACCGGTACAGAATGGAAACCAAGATTCTTCGTTGGTGCCGTGACACCATTGGGAAAGCCTGAGCTCACCGAAGATGGCCGACAAGTGCTCAATAACCTGCACCAAGGACACTTCGAATTAAAGGAGAACGAAGTTCTCGGTGCTTAGAGCCTTGCATTTGGGGCGCTGTGAATACCTAGGAAACCTGGATGGCTCCCAGTCAATACTGAGATTGGACAGCAAGGCGTTGATGGGAGGCAAACGAAGATACTGTGGTTCATTTTGCAGGTGATTGGGGCGTTTTGGGTAATATGAATGAGTTATCGTGAGCATCGTGTGTCGAGATAGGAGTGTTAGACCGTATAGAAGCAGAGTACATATTGCATAGACATATCTATTGATATTGAATATAGGAATCGATGAGAACACTCCTATAAAATGAACTGCCCTTTGCGATACTGCAGTGGAAAGCCAAGGAACGTTTAAAAGCTCAGTCGTCTGATAAGCGAGGAGAATAAGCTTAATGCTTGACGCATGGATAGGAATTTAGGAATAATCGGATGAATTTTTCAGCTGGAAGATGTCATATTTCGTTTGACCGTAAGGTCAAGACGGGGTTCAAAATTGAAAGAGTGGGGTTGTTTCGAGAGAAGAGTTTGTCTCGAGACAGGTTGCCAAACTCAATAAGCCAACTTCATAGCCAACTGTGGCTCCACCTGTCCCGCTAACCAACACATATATATACGCCAGACCTCGATGGGATGCTGCCACCGTTTTGTACAATCCAAATCCGACGTTCATCGTTTTGCCGTATTCGTCATCGTTTCTTCTTTGTTCCCCAGAACTGGTCCTTCAACTCCTCCCGGAAGTTCTGAGCGAACCTCTGCAATTGCGAACCTCCCGGCTCTACAAGGCCATCAGCGCAACTGATTGTCCATTTTGTGGAGTCTAAGACCTACCGTCGATATTCGTTCCGCCCATCTCTGCGGGATCCTTGCCATGCCGAACCTCATGGACTTTTTTATGTACCCCCCGAACAGCTCGATGGAAGGTCGGACTCGAAAGAAGCTGCCAGAACAATCAGCACATACTGTGCAACGAGGGATGAGGAAGACATACTCTCGTAGTCAGCCATATCTATAAGCAGTCAACAGTCAACGGCGCATTGAAGCATGTACGGAAGTTTTGGTACCTCTAGTACTCGCAGCCACATATTGGTGATTAAGGTAGCATTGCAGGATCTGAACGGCCGATTTTGGTGACAGAACGAGCTGTTCGGTCGACAATATCATGCGTTGTGGAAGCGGTGCTCTCTATGTCTATGTATAGCTCACACGATGGAATTGTAAACTGGTAATGGAAGTAATGCTGCGAGACTAGAGTGGCAACCGGGATTAATAATGCGAGAAGGACCTGACGTCGGCGTCGCAATGAAGTTATTGCCGCGTTGTGCCTGGATCACGGGATGGCTCCTTCTTCCGCTAGAACTTGGTGAGAGAATACGCCTTCCTTTCAATGCAGGAGAAGCAAGTGCATTCCCTCTCTTGTACCTTCTCGCTCGTCTCTTGTTTCCTCTTCCCAATCCCAATCCCAATCCCAATCTCATCTTTTCATCCTCCAACTCTTCTTCCCAGATTCTCAAATTCCGCGTCTCTGCGTCCTTGCATTCTTTTGCTTCCTACGTTGACGATCATCCTTTGTACAAAATCCTTAAAAGATACCCCCAGTATTCCTTTCTTCCCCATTTGGAGTTTTTGAGCCTCTATTCATTGCTGCGGGCAAGCGCATCTTCTACACTGAGGACCAAGCCGGTCTTCGATCTACATTCGCCAACATCCTCAGTTTCGCCTTTACCTCCAATCTTCCAAGCTCTGGTCCACCCGTCACGAACTTTGAGGTTAGCAGACCAAAAATTTGGCCGGCCCCCACCATCCATTCAGCCTTATTACCACGTTCAGCCTTGCTCGCACCTCAAGAGGGACGAGCTTCTTCATCGTGGATCGAATACGTGCCTTTCGAAGGCGCCGCGAGTCCCCGTCCGACACACCCAACCTAGCCGTTCAGATCCCAAGTGACACTCGAGCAAGATCACCTGGTTGGAGAAGCAAGATGGACCGTCTCCGATCTTCCACCAAACGTGCTCACTCTGCTACCCCACCACCCGATGCTTCGTCTGTTCCACAGGTAGATGGCGCCTGTCTCGGCAAGCCAGATGGCGCGGAAGACGCTGCTCCTCCAGCCAAAACAGTGAAGGCTACCGAAGCCCCTGCTGATGAACCGGAAGTTCCAGAAATGCCAGCCTTCTTGCAGTTGGAAGACACCGGTAAGTGCATAGTTCTCCCTCATAGCTACAACTTTAGCTGACCATCGCCAAGAAACTCGTGAGAAGTATGCCGAACTTGTGCGTCTTGAGAATGATCGTCTCGCTAGAGGAAACGATGACCCTGAGTGGGGTCGTCTGGAGCCTGACCCAGTTCTTGATCGTTACAACAACATTCACCCTTGGGCCAACAACCGTATCAAGCTGCACGTGCCAGAAGGAGTCAACGACTATATCAATGCTTCGCCTGTCACCTTGGTGTCTACTTCCAGCAAGCAAAGTACGCTCAAGAAAGGCATTCAGGACAAGTACATCTGTATGCAGGGACCCAAGAAGGAAACTGTGGATCACGTCTGGCACATGTTGTGGCATGAATTGTCTACGCCTTACAACTCATCACCAGCAATCATTATCATGTTGAGCCCAACTCATGGGCCAAATCCTGCTGATCCAACTAAGATCATGGAGAAATGTTTCCCATATTTTCCCGTCGACGAAAACGTCGAATTCAACATCAATGAAATGAATGAGCTCGGAGAAGAGTTCAAAGGCAAGCTTACATTTGTGTCAAGAGAGCCCGGTATCCCAGGTACTTCTATCGAGGTTCGCCAGTTCCAAATGACTGTTGAGGGTGAAGACGAGGAGAAGCCCATCTGGCATTACTTGTATCCTAACTGGCCTGACTTTGGTGCATTGGAGGAGGAAAACGTTGCAAGCATTCTCGCCTTGATGGAGATTTCACGAAAGGCTAACGGCAGAGGCGAGAATCCTCGTCTGGTCCACTGCAGTGCCGGTGTTGGACGAACTGGTACTTTTGTCGCTCTTGAGTTCTTACTCGGTGAGCTACTTGGCGGTGGTTGGGAGGGCTGGGACAAAGAGCATGCCGGTCAAGATCCAGTCTTTGAGACGGTCAATCAACTTCGTGAGCAGAGAAGAACTATGGTTCAAGCTTACGAGCAATATGCCTTCTTGTACGAAGTGTTACGGAAGCTATGGGAGGAGAAGTACGCCACTCCCTGTGTTGGAGGTGAACACAAACACGTTGAGAAGCAACCCGAGCCGACACCAAAAAAACAAGTTTGTGACACCTACGACTAAAATGAGAGGCTATGGTTTGTGTAAGAGTCTCTACGTTGTGTTGGCGAATGGCGAACATAAAAATTGTTAAGGGGTCGTTTATTGGTTGGGCAACACGCGTGTAGATAGATGTTTTCAGCAATGAGTTGCGGCAGGAAATGACATGAATTGAGAAGTATAAATTTGCTATACATTGTCCTAAAATTCGGTAATGTTTGTTGCCAGGGATCCATGGAATAGATGTGCTGACTACCCGAATACCTCGAGGGAATTAGCTGACTTGGTATTAATTTAATGCCCACCTTACTCGCAACTATCCTTTCTCAACAAGCACCTCCAGCAGCCTTAATTAACATCCCCGCTAGCCACTCCGGCTGACTGATGAATGGACTATGTCCCGCCCCACACCTCTCCACTATATCAAAAGCATCCGGTGCCGCCTCCTTCGCTGCGGCAACCATGCCCTCTTGGCCTTGCAACGGAATCGCCTTATCCTCGGCACATAGAACGTAGGTGCTAGGAATGACCTTCCATGGCGCGACTGTGAGAGCTGAAGCGAAGGTGTGGTAGGCCTGTGGTTGGAGAGCTTTGATATAGGGTTCTGCAGCGGCAAGGGACATATCGTTGTAGAAGATTTCTTTGGGATTTATGGGGAGGACGGAGTCGCCCTACGAAGGGTGTCAATGTGGAAATTGAGAGAGAATAGAAGAGACTGGAGATGAAAGGACTAACATCTATATCAAACCAAGGCAAAGGTTCCCCCTGCAGACCATCCATCAAGGCCGCCCCTTCCGGCAACACGAAAGCGGCCACATACACCAATCTCTTCACCTTTCCCCCTATTGTATCTTTCCTCGGTAGATATCCCTTCAGAGCTTCAGAGCCGGGGACACCACCGTAGGAATGGTATACCATGACTACATCCTTTTCCGCGGAAAGGAGAGGGTCAAGCACGGCTTTGATGGCTTCGACGTCAGGTGCGAAGTCTTTGATGTGAGGAGGAGGTCCGACGGAGCGGAGGTTGACGCCATGGACGGTATAGCCCCGCTTCTTCGAGGAGGGTAGCGGTGGGGTTGAAAGCTGAGGGAGACTAAGAGCGTGTCAGTAGGGGATTTGAAATTGAGGAAGGGTGAGGAAAGCACTTACATGCCAGGCGCCGGGCACAATGACGAATTCAGGGTTGGGGGGCATTGTTTTTATCTTCTGCTGTGGATAGTTGAGATATGACAGAGGTGTTAATGTGAAAGAGTTAAAAAATGAAATCTTAGAGCTTAGGAAAAAGTCTTTATGGAAAGGAACAGGAATTTGAAATTGAAACGCAATACACAATAGCCACAATCAAGTAGAAAGCAGTATCTCCCACAGTTCTCACTTCGCTGTCATTCTACCAACGAAATAGCAGGCCCTTATATACAAACCCTTTATCCCCTCACTCACTAAGAGAATTAGACTGAAGCTTGCGATTTTGCCGGGTTATGCCACCAAGCTGTCTTCGAGCTCATTTAAATTTTCGGCATTTACACAAGCTAACACTCTATAAAGTTACTTGCCTTTGTCCCACAACTGTGGTAAACTACTAAGCAGATCGAATTTGCGGGGTAGTGCTCGGCATGCCCCTCTCGATGATATGAACCAAGATAATCAACACTGTTGGTTGGACTAATAACAAGCCCATAGCGGAGCTTAGGTCCTAAATCTATCAAAATATGCTTGACATGCTAATAAATGACATGTGGTTGCATAGGATCGTATGACTACACGTTCCCCACCGCAGTTCGTCTTAGTGAACAGAGAGTAGAAGATGAGTTCAAATAGGTGCAATCCCTCCATATGATCAAGTTAATGTAATAAGAGATATGCAGGCGGAAAAAAAGGGCCAAGAACAAGCTCACATAGAGCGGCTAGAATAATATTCATTAATATTCGTGACACGTTGCATACCATTCCGGTCTCATCCAAGACGCTCCACTTCCAAATAACAGTAACTCCGACTCAAAATGCACCCAAGCCTTCATTCCTTAAGCAGCTCCCTGAATATAGTTGCGGTTTTCTATTGTTACGCTCTTAGTCATGTGATTGACTTTGTACACTCCAACAAGTCTTGAAGCAAGCTCAAACATGTTGTTTCGAAGGGATATGACGATAAATTGAGCATTCTTCGTTCGCTCCTTGATGTAACTCGCAACAATAGAGACCTGCTCGTGTTAGTTGTGAACTTTAAAATGTGATTAGGCTACTTACGTTTCTGAAATCCAAAGCCGCATCAATTTCGTCCATGACATACAATGGCGTGGGCTTGTAATGATGCAAGGCAAAGACCAGTGCCAAACTACTGAGCGTCTTCTCTCCACCGGACAAGTTTGATATGTTCTTCCAGGACTTCTTCGGTGGCATGACACTAAATAGAATACCTTCAGAGAATGGATCAAGTGAGTCGACCAATTCAAGCTCGGCATTTCCTCCCATCGTGATCATCTGGTACATTTCCTTGAGACGTAGAGAGATTGCACTGAACCCTTCCATGAATCCTTCCAGTCGGAGTCGTCTCAATTCATCGCACCTTTTCTTAGCAGTGTCACGTTGGCTGACAGCGGTCATAAGATCGGCGTTCCTAGCCGCATGTTCCTCGACACGTCTTCGATATTCCGCGAGGACACTCAGGTCAACATTAACATTCGAAGTTTTCTCTTCAAGTGCTGCAATCTCGCCTCTCAAGTCCGACTTTCTTACGTCTGCAAGCTCGTCCTTCGTGAATACCGGTAGTTCTTCTTGAGCAACCTCTTCTCCAAGGTCGCCGACATTCTGTAAGGAAATCTTACTCAACTTATCGTCCCAATAAGCCAGGCGCTTTTGCTCTTCTGCAAGAGATTTCTGGCCTTCCTCAAGTTTGTTACGCATCTCGATCTCTACAGCGCGGATCTCATTAAGCTCTGTGGTCTTTTCATCCAACTCCGACTTCACAGCTAAGAGTTCTGTCTTCTTTGCCTGAAGCAGTTCTTGGGCATCTTCCACGCGCGTTTGTAGCCCCTCGGCGTCAGCACTTTGATTTTGTATATCTTGTTCTAGGGATTCGGAGTCCGCGATTGCAGATTGGAGTTCTTTCGTTGCCTTGACATGGTCTTTCTCTTGCTTCGTCTTCTGCTTTTCAGTCTTCGCCTTGGTGACTTCTGCCAATGATAATCGTTCGCTGAGGGAACTGATCTCTTCTTTGATGGCATCAACCTTAGCTCGTTGTGCTCGAAGTCTCTCGCCACCAACCTCCATAATCTTGTTCTGGAGTGCTTTGATTTCGTCCTCGACACTGGAGGTTTCGCTATGCAATTTCTCGATCTCCTTTTCTAACTTGGCTACTTCATTTTGAAGAGAAATGACACGTTTTTCATCAGTCTGTGATGGCTGATACTCCTTGCTCAGTTCCTGGATTCTTCGCTGGGCGTCAGCCAGGTTTCTCCCAGAGCTCTCTATTTCGAGTATAATCTTTTGCATGTTCGTCTCGAGGCGGGGAATTTCATTGTTGATGTCTCGAAGCTTTGATTCGAGGTCTTGTTGACGCCTTTGGAATTCTTCAAAGTTCTTCTCTAGCTCATTGCGGTCAACCTCCAGCTTTGAAACTTGCTCTTTAGACACATCTGAAACTAACTTAGAGGACATGAGCCCTTTCTTAACCGTGTTACCACCACCGGACATTGTACCGGATTTATCGATTAGTTGACCATCAAGAGTGACAACCCGCCACCTTTTCGCTCCGTAGGCAATGCGATTAGCTTGAGTGAGGTCCCTAGCAACCAGTGTGTTCTGGAGCGAGTGAAAGAAGGCCGGTCGAAATTTGTTGTCCTTAGCGGTAATTAGGTCAAAGAGTCGTGGCACATTCTCTGGGGTGTCAATTGGGGACAAATCTCGATTCGCAAGCTTATCCAAGCACATGAAGTTTCCTCGACCTAGATTGGTCTTTCGGAGATACTCGATACATTGTTGACCGCCCTCAACGGTGTCAGTGACAAAGTTGTCAAGAGCACCACAAGCCGTAGAAATAGCAACATCGTACTTCTTATCAATTGTACCTAGGTTACCAAGTCTGCCATGAAAGCCTTCGATTCGGCCAGAGTCTTTCAACCGCATTAACCCAGTAAGCACATTTCCCTGAGTTTGTGTGTTGGATAGACTTGCTCGAGCCTCATCCGCTTTCTGACGAGCACCGGACAGCTGTGAGCGAAGCTCTGGCTCTTTCAGTGAAAATTGATCTAGTTCTGATTGGAGTTTGGTCGCCTCTTTTTCGAGCTTTTTACGCTCCAATTCATAAGTTTTGAGCGTTGCCAGCTTAGCATCTCTGCCTTCCTCGATGCTAGCCAGTCTTGTCTGCATTTCCTCCAGTGCAACAGCACCTGAATTGGCCTTTTCACTAAGAATAGCAAGTTCACTCTCAGCAACCGCAATCGATGACTGCTTTTGGTTAATTTTTTCGTTCCAAGGCTCCAAAGATTTTTGTCTCGCTAAAATTTCATCAGAAAAAGCCTGGGTCTTGCCTTTAAGTCCATCTCGAATGGTGGTCAATGTCGTCTCGTCGATTTTCATACGTTTCTCCAGCGCAGCAATCTCCTGGACACATTGGCCGATCTCAATACCACATTCATCGATTGTCGACTTGGCAGTGGTAAACGCCGTCTCAGCGGTAGCGATGGTCTTCTCCAGCTTCTTCTGCTTGTTTGACAAGAACTTCCTTTTTTCTTCGAACTTGACATTTTCTTGATCGAATTTGGCCATCTCTTTCACGGTGTTTTGAGTGTCCTTGTCAAGAACTTCATACTCTTTTTGGCCCCTTTTGTATTGCTTCTCAAGTTGCCTGATCCCATCCTCATTACCTTTGTGCTTCTCCAATTCAGCGTCCAGCTGAGCTTGCATCTGGCCCACAAATTCTTGGCCAACTTCAATGTGGTCAAGAGCCTCATATCTATTCATCTGGTACTCAGTGCTGCGCTTGATCGCCAATTCATTCTCATGCTTGATGTAAGCAAGAGCCTTGTTCTTTTTATCCTCTAAACCGTTCTTCTCTTTTTCCACATGCTGAACACGGCCGCTCTTCTCTGCGCAAATCTCGTTCAAGGTCTCAACCTCGGTAGCAGATTCTTCGATGGGCGCCTTATACTTGGAAGTGCCAATAATATCTTCAAGGTACTCAAGAAGACCATCATCGTGCTCGTTGGCAGCTTTGGGCTTCATTTGTGCAATAGATTCGACTTCCCCCTGAAGGATCAAGAAACGTTTATGGTCCAAGTCGACACCACGGTCACGAAGAAGCGTTGTGACTACTGTGAAATTGGATTCCTTGCCGTTCATGTAATACTTGCTCGAGTTGTTTTTGAATGCTCGACGAGATATGACCAAATCAGAATTTGGTATGATCATTGGAGCTCCGTTTGACTACGCTAACTTCAGTAAATGTGCTTTCATCTGAGGATACCACAGAACATACCTGGTCCATAACTTCTTGGAAGTGCACCGCAACTTCACAAAAGTCAAGGTCTGGGAACGCCGCAGAATTATGAATTAGTGCCGAGATCTTTCCTTGCCTCATTTTACTCGCTCGGAATCCAAACACGAAAAGCAAGGAATCAATGACATTCGATTTACCGGATCCATTAGGACCAACCACTGAGGAGAAAGAGGCATGAAAAGGACCGACTTCTTGCCGGCCAGCGTAACTCTTGAAGTTGGTAAGGATTAAATAGGTGATAACAATTCGAGCTTTAGGTCCAGTGTCTTCCACGACAGGAGCAGCTGTAGACCTGGATTTTAGCACGATATCCATAGGCTTTTCTAAAACAGTATCCTTTGCTTTAATTGGCTTCACAACAGAAGATTGACTGTCAGCTGTACGCGGTCGATCATTAACTACTATATCTGTTACATCTGCAAGCGGAGTTCCAGGCAAGACGGAGGGTTCTGGAGATTGCGACGGTTGTGGCGTTGGCAATGGAGGATGGAGATCCGGCGTTTGCGAACTGCGAGAACCTCTCAGAGGTGCATTCTTCCGTTTTCGTGGAGATGCTCTCTTGCTGGGGGAATCTGGCACGGGGGTCATTGTTTCCTCGCCGTCGAATATCTCGGATGGCTCAACACTTTCGATCGCAAGGCTCTTTTTAGGACGCCCTACGCTTTTGGAAGCGCCAGCGACTACATTCGCGGTTGTTTTACGCCGTGAAGCAGGTGCTTTCCGTGGACTTTTCTTCGGCGCTGGTGTGAAGTCTTCCTCGCTTTCCTCCTTGACACGGGATTGTGCCATTACCTCCTCTTCCTCGTCGGATTCTACCACCATCTTGCGGCGAGCTGCAACTCGCCGGGAGGGCCTAGCTGGCGTGTCGGACATGGTGAATTCGTGGTATTGTCACTTCGGGGGCTGAAGCCGTTGTTCTGGTGCAGGCGCGTTACAACTCGCAATTTTCTGTCGCTCAGCCTATTTCCCAGGTATGAAATTGTTTCACGATACGGTCGCGATGCGTAACGGTTGCGGCAACGCGTCGTGTATATCTCCAAATGTCGAGTTGGAAAGGATTTGGCGTTTTGCTAAAGTAAATACGGCAACACTTAAGTTGTAAACAAAACAGGGGAGGCACTGCCAAGCGGGTATTTCGCGCTAAGATAAGATAAGGAACTGCTACAGTACTGTACTGTACTGTACATATGTAGAGTATTGCGTCCGCGCCAACATCCAAAACAAATGTCCCAAGCGCGTAGAATCAACCCCAAAAGTTACAACCACAATCATGTTCAGCTTTCAAGATTTCGATGACGCATTCGGCTTCGACACCAGCTGCGCATACGATGCGAAGCTCTGTCGTGTCATTGAAGCCAACCGAAAATCCCTCTTAGGCTTGTTCATTGATCAGATCATGAAGCGCATAGGGGTCAGAGGACGTAAGTAGAAGCACTTTACCTGATTGATTCTGAGTTGACAAACGCTCGATCGGTAGCCACGAAATTGTTCCCTCCAAAATCGAATGCCGACCTAAGAAAGCTACATCAAGCTGTCATCGATAGTGCAGGCCAGGACCAAGACAAGGTTTCGGTTATTTACTATATATTGTTGCACATAGACGCCACGACTGGGAAAAGAGAGCATTCCACCAAGTTTGCAAGAAGCTCTTTCCTACCAGAGACGTATCAAATTACCGCAAAAGGACTGTGGCACATGGATCAGAAAGACTTCGATGTTGGTTGCCACCTTCTGAACCAGAGAGCCAGAAACTGATCGTCAGACAGATCGCTGTTCAATACCTTACACATCCTTCTCTCACCCCAGCGTTTCCTGACGAGGTCCTGGAGAATTTAGTCCGACATTCGGACGATCTTTCCCTCGGGTTGGCCTATTACCACTCTGTACAACCTGTTCTCAGGCAACGAAGCGCCATAGAATGTCTCTTTTCCGCCATTGCACGTACTAGTGTCACAGAAGCATTCTATTTCTCCCGTGCCCAACCTGAGCATACACAAAGACACATGTTTGAGATACTTATCGCGGTTGTCTTAAGTAATTCTTCCAAAGATCCGAAAGAAACTGCTGCTAGTCGAAGTGTTGAGCTTGTCAACCTACCATTCAGCGTCGAAGAAAATGAGTGGTTTGAGGATTACCTATGCCACGGAGAAGGAACTGAGCTTCCAAGGGCACGAGATACTATAATGTTCCGCCGTATCGGGACAGGGCATTTCACCGAGTCTTTGAAGACAGAACTTGGTAGTAACCGTGCTATTGGAGGATTAAGCTGGAAAAATCTTTCTAATGCTGTCGGAAATGGGCTAGGATCCCGACTGGAAGGATGAGGATATCCTAGTATTCCTGGCGATTGTATGGACTTGGGACATATCAACACGCATAGCGAGTTCTTTACCTACCACAATGATACCCCTTAGAATATTGTATACGTGCAAGCGTGAGAAAGGCATTCCTCCGACGGTGCCAAGTGGGGAAGCGGATATGTTTGAGAAGGCTCTTTCAAATATCAGGCCATATACAAGGTAAGGTATACCACTTCGGCACTGCCTTTATTCCACTTCGAGGTTTTATGACTTCTCTGATGCCCTTGTATATGTTAGGAGAATCTAGACCATCAGTTGAGGTACATGGTATTCGGAAACAATGTGAGGTGACCGCCGCAATTGAGTGTCAGAATGGTTCGAGAATTCTCGACAATCTTTGTGACATCAGCAGTTGTCAAAGCCATGAATACAATGACAACTTGAGACGAACCCTTCCAAGGATATCCTCTGTAGCTGCCCCTTTCCGGCCGGTAGGGGGAGGCATCACGTGTCTGCTGAGCAGACATAAATACCCCACTATACCCCGCGAATGGGCAACGGCGTCATGTCAACTCACCATCACCACATCCGTCTCTATGCAGATAAGAATCCCCTCTACTAAGCTTTCTTCAAACCCGTTCTCCTTTTTGTACCCGAGCTGGTTCGTGTCGCACGAGATTATACTGCATCTTTATTCTGCACGCTTCAATCTACACTCCTAGCATTTTTGTTATACCTCTTCTTGAAACCTCAAATCCTTTGAACATGGCCGTTACAACAACGCCAACACAGAGATTTACGTTCTTTCCACTCCTCCCTGCAGAATTGAGATTAGCTATCTACTCGCAGATGCTCAGTCTGACCTCAAACCGAACACCAAAACATACCACTTCCACTCGAATTTTGAAAATCAGTTTCTCTCCCTCCCTTGACCGCTACGTCTCCAATGCCCCAGCTCCGCCAACACTCAGTCTCTGCTCCGAGTCTCGCGAGCACACGCTACACAAACACAGCTACCAATACCTCCTTCTCGGTCCAGCATTCTTCAGTGCGCCATCGACCTCAATCCCGATTCACTTCCCTTCTACGACGCTGTATATCTCTTCCCTGCACCCGCTTATGAGCACATTTGTGCAGTCTTTCCTGTATCACCTTTCCACCTCGCCCTCGCGGCACTCTATCCGCAACTTAGCGATCGATTTGCGAGTGTGGAATGAATTGTGTGAGAATGGGTTCTTGGGGGTACTGGCGGGTATGAAAGGGTTGAGGGAAGTGATGATGGTGGTAGAGTTCGGGAGGAAGTTTGAGGGGGAATTAGGGTTTCTAGAAATGCCGGAATGGAGGAGTGATTTGAGGTGGGTGGCTAGAAGGGCAAGAGATGGGCTAATAGAGGAGAGGAGGAAGGGGAGGAGTTTGTTAGGTGACAGGGGAGAAAGGAATATCGGAAGTGAGGAATTAGGGGAGATTGATGTTCGTTGTGTTATCTTGACAAGAGGTGGGGAGCAGGCTTAGATTTCAAGTCGTTTATTAATAAGAGCAGAAGATGGTGTGCAATGTACGACCGATTTACAACCGATGTGCAGGTAATATGCCTGCATTGTATCTGCGCTGTAATAGGGATTTGCCAGTGATGTCCCAACGAATATTAGAGAAAATGAACCTTATAGTATTCAATTGATGTATATCTCATAATTTGGAAAAGCCTCGAACGCCAATTTGAGATACATCCGAGATTTTTAGGTCCATTTCCAAAACTCCATGCAACGCCAATCGCTTCAGAAAAGCACTACTACATTTCTACAACATGGGCTTCAGATCATCTGCCACCTTAAATGGGGCTTCAGTCTTGCTCTTGATCTCTTCCACTGTGACACCATCTGCAATCTCAATCAAAGTCAAGCCCGTAGCAAAGTCGACATCGAAAACACCCTAAGCAAACAATCAGTCCGAATTTCAGCCCTTCAGGAGAGATAACTTACCAGCTCAGTAATAATCATCGACACACAAGCTCTTCCAGTCAGTGGGAAAGCACATTGATTCATGATCTTTGCATTTCCCTTCTTGTCTGTGTGTTCCATGGTGACCACAACCTTAGTCTTACCAGGGTTGCTGACCAGGTCCATAGCTCCTCCAAATCCCTTTATCTTTCCTGGCAACATCCAGTTTGCCAAATCTCCAGTGCCACTAACTTGCATTGCTCCTAGAATGGTAAGGTCCACACGGCCACTTCTGATCATACCAAAACTCTCTTCGCTGCCGAACACAGCAGCACCTGGCTTCAAGGTGACAGTTTCCTTGCCAGCGTTAATCAGATCGGCGTCTTCGTTGCCCTTGGTTGGGTACGGCCCGAGTCCAAGAATGCCATTCTCGGACTGCAATTGAACCTCGACTTCGGGACCAACGAAAGATGGCGCGAGCATAGGCATACCAATTCCCAGATTGGCGTACATCCCATTTTTGAACTCTTTGGCAGCTCTCCTCACAATTCGTTCTCTCTTGGCTGCAGTATCACCGCTTCCGAGAGCAGACTTTGCAGCTGGGTCGTTGGGATCCTTAGCGAACGTGAATTTCTCAATTTTCTTCTCCGTTATGGATTGGATCACTCGCTTGACGTAAATGCCAGGCAAGTGAACAGCTTCAGGTGCAATTCCTCCAGGCTCAACGATTTCTTCCGCTTCCACAATAGTCATCTTCGCGTTCCTGCCCATAGCACCATTAAAGTTGTTCGCTGCAAGTCTGAACTGGCAATTGCCGAGTTTGTCCGCTTTCCAAGCCTTGACGAAAGCATAGTCACCCTTGATACTTTCCTCCATTAAGTATTGCTTGCCGTCAAACACTTTGACATCTTTTGGGTAAGAATATTCTTTGGGTGTACCATCTGGGTAGTTTCGTAAGGGAAGCTCTCCCGTTTGAACCACCGTGCCAAAGGCAGCGGGTGTATAAAATGCAGGTATTCCTTTCCCTCCTGCTGCGCAACGTTCTGCAAGTGTACCTTGAGGAGTCAACTCAAGTTCGACCTCCCCTGTTAAGTACATCTTTTCGAATGTTTTATTCTCCCCAATGTAGCTAGCAATCATCTTTTTGATCTGCTTTGTTTTGAGAAGCTTTCCTAGACCTGATTCGTCCGTGCCCGCGTTGTTCGATACTGCGGTCAGCCCAGTAATTTCCTTTTTCTTTAACACTTCATCAATCAGAGTATCAGGAACTCCGCATAGGCCGAATCCTCCGCATAAAACTGTCGAGTTCGGCTTCATGTCTTTCAGAGCCTCGGTTGCTGAGGGGAGTACTTTGTTGATTTCATGGCGTCGAGCCGTAGAAGCGAACGTACGAGCTAAGAGAATAGATTGCTAGAGCCCATCAGTAATGTAATCGGTATCCCTGGCTTGTATCGCTGACCTTAGAGCTCTTCCTTGAGAAAGATCTCGCAGTTCTGAAGTAGAGCGATGCGGAGGACATTTTATGGAAGGACCGGCTACGAATGAACCTGAGATATCAAAATATTGCTAAGTAAGAGGTTCAATTGATAAGTATCAGCTTACAGCAACTAACTAAAGTGGAACAAATAGTCAAGTCTGAGCTCATGGAGTTGACGGAGTTCTTTGTAGATGTTTGAGCCGGGTAAACAATTTCCCCAGAGTTCCCCACTGAGCCGTTGTTTGCCGGGCGAGAAGTGCGGAAGATTCCCGTCATTGGCTATGAACCTCGGTAATAATTTCTATGTACATCTGTTAAACTTTCACTATTTTCATGAGGAAAAGCAATAATCGCAAATACGAATAAAGGAAATACCTGGTAAGAATCATTCTACTTCTTTCTTTCTGAAAATAAATATTGATCTGAAAAGATATCTTCAGTTGACATAAGCTAAATTTGGCTAGCGTGCCAAGTCGACCCACCCACTCTGTACAACAGTAACTCTCCTAGTCTCAACTTTGTAAGCTCAGAAGTTCTATGTAGGTTGTTACGCTCAAGCACCCAATGTTAGATTCGTCTTCTATAACAACATTTTCGAATACAATACTACCGCTGCTAGTGGAGCACATCAGGTGAATTCAACACCCTGCAAACAAAGGTACACGCAACCCTGGATTTTCTCGCTTATAATCCTGGTTTGAGAACACATCCAAATAGCCAGATCGAGATCGCCTGATTGCGAAGTGCAACGAAAAGCAGTATGAATGGGTCTAAAGGGCAGGTTTCCTCCCTCAACATACGAGGCATTGCTGGATATTAATACCTTCCCTGCAAACACCATAGGAAGATGCGGCTGGAATCCTGGGGATATGCAACAACGGGACACGTGGAGATGTCGGGTCTCTACGAGGCTGGGACCTCTTTTGGCTGGATGAATGGATAATGAGAATAACCGGTAGTCCTATGGCCGTGGCGCAAGTCTCCTTGACAAGGACATTCTTTGCCCTACTAACCTGTTGCAGAGTGATGTCTCTCCATAAAGAAATATTACCAAATGTGGTTCTGTGTACTGTCGCCTCAGCGCTTCCTTTATTCACTGACGTCGCACAATTGAGCACAAATAACGTGAGCCTCAGGGTTTTCCTCTTGTGATACTGATGCTTTGTTCTACTAAAGAACTTCTCTTTGTTTTGCTAGTAGCCCTGGAAATGATTCATATCACATAATTTTGGAACTTAGGGAATTTATGCATATTGAATTTGCTTACCTACTTATCCCTAGCAAAAAGTCTTGCAAGGTGTTATAAAACAACGATATCTCAGAGCAAATTTCTATAAATAGAGTGGTAATTAAGTTTCTTTTTTTGTTTATGAAGAAGTTGAACCCTGTGGAGGTGTATAGAAAGAATATTTAACGAGATACATAGTATTTGAGGATCTCCTACATATTATAAGCTGGTAAAATTACCACCAGGTAGATGTGGTGTGTGAATAGACAACTTTCCTCTTTGAGCAAGATATATTAGACTTGACAGAAAAGTCATACTTAGATAGTCAATGGCAGTTTAATTGCACATCGCACAACCCCCCCTCAATCAGCGGGTCTCAATTTGTATTCTTTGGTTGTATGTCTCTTCTTAGGCCAATTCGAAGGAACGAATGGAGCTCGGTTGAGAGGTGAGTGTTCTGTTGCATTTCGTAAGAGCGGCGGTTCCTCTCTTGTCTTGTCAGCCTTCATATCCTCTGACTCTTCTCGACCTTCCGTATGATAGGAAACTTCAATGCTTAAAGTTTGGATATAGTCAGGAGGGTTTGACGTGCATTCGGTATGTTGCCTCATATTCATGCATGTTTGCGATGGCTTGATTGGTACTATGTCACCACAAATTTACTCACGGAGATAAAGAGAAATCAGCAAATCACCATTCATTGTCGAATGCATTTCAAAATGTATTTTAAACCGTCTTCAATTATCTCTCATCTACCCAACGTGTCATTTCACTGATCGGATAACACATTCTCAAACCTCAATGGAGAATATTGGGACCGATATGCAAAGATCACAGAAAACAGGAGATTCTAATATTCAAACCCATCTAGGCGACCTATGCAGACGACTAATTACGTTTAGTACTTTGTACACAGATGCAAAGCCGCTTTTACCTTTTGTATTTTGCGGAAACAAGTGAACGGATGTAGTGCTTGAGACTTCAAAAGCTATTAGCATGACGCACCTTGAAATTGTAGGTGAGACAGTGTGGAGCGTACCACGCACGAATGAAGACTTGAAGCTAGGTATTGGTGCTTGAAACCCTACTCTTGAGTGAGTAGTTGCCGCCCAGACAATTCTCCCTGTTGCTCCGAAGAAAATGAGCTGACCAGAGGCCGAGAGTTCATACTCAGTCGGACTAAAGCCGATATTGATCCACGCTAGGAGGCTTCTCGGGGATCTGATCGGTCAACTCGGCGGGGTTCTCGGATGCCTCGATGCTCAACGGGAAATATCCATCCACGGAAAGATGATTTTGGGCTGAGTCAGGCAGTTGCCCGAGGCGGGATCCATGGATGTGTCGGGAAGCTCCCTTTGCGTAGCACGAGTCCCCTGCAGCTGCACCCCATCGTGTAGGGATCTTCGACAAATCAGCAACGTCCGATCCCAGTGCCCTTGTCGAGCGCCACAATCTTCGTTCACGATCGAAAAAGTATAAGGGAAGGGCTTCCTCTCGAAACTGGAAGGGAAGAGCGCACCCATCAAGGCAATGAAGGCACCCGCAAATCGAACGATTCGAACCAGACAAACCCGATGACGGATCCCACAAGCGACTTTTGGTCCCTACCGCCGGGAGGGGGACTGGACGGATTGGCCAGTCTTGAGTCTAGGCGCAAAGAGACCCTCCAGAGTCGAGCGATCGATCTGACCATCGTAATAATGGCGATTGAACCCGCCGTTCTTCGATCTCCAAATGATATTCTCGTCCCTCCTTCGATGGGTGGGCCTTTCTCCTCCCATCTCAGGTTTTGGCACAATCAAGGCAATCAAGACAATCAAGACATCTCGTGTGCCTTTGCGATTCAGAACCTACCTTCGACAGTCTTGAAGCTGGCGGCCTTCCCTTTGATCCTCGGAACACCAAACACCAAATTTACACTCATAGCAGAGCATCGCAGACGATCTAGTATTTCAGAAGGCCTTCATATTCCGACTTATTCTAGCGCTCGACGTTTTGTTATCGCGTTACACCTTGTGGACGAAACATGTAACAACGGCCAATTGCAATGACAGAGTGCTTGCGCTTCCGACAATAAAACAAATCTCGATGTCTCCTGCTTCTCACCCTCGTCGCCTTCCACCACAAATTTCTGTCAGTCTTCGCCATGATTGTCCTTTTGGGGATACAAATAGTTCCGGCCAGCAGGCGAGGCACCATCAAAAACAAGACGTGGCTGCTACAGCTGCGGCTTTGGTGAGACAGTCTTCTAGCGAAAGTAATTCCACTTCGGATTTGATGGGCATGACGGCAGACAGATGGTTTGACTGTACCAACAAACGCCCCGCAAACCAGGCCACATTTGATGATGGTACAAGGTTCTCTTCACAATATTACATAGTCGCGTACTAATCCTCTGTGTATCAGGCGAACCACCATATCTTATGCCACAGGGTAGCCCTTCGAACGGAAACGTTGAGTATCAGTATAATTACTCCAAGCCTGTACCTTCTGCCAACCACAGTAGCTCGGACGACTACCGAAACATCATTGATGATTTGACGGTGGAGAACAAGAAATTGAAGGAAAGACTTCGGAGATTCGAGGTTGCCTGCAGTCCTCACTTGGAGAAAGATAAACTGTTTGAGGTCAAGATACATCGACAACTACCGTCCAGGAAAAGGAGGGAACTTGAAGAAACCCTTCATGCTTTGGCTTCGAGCATCGATGGAAACGCCGGTGAGACCAGCCCTAAGGCTGTAACGACTGGCACAGTCTCATTCCCTCCTATCTTTGGGGTCACGAAGCATCCGTCTTCCTCGTCTACCTTGAATTCTCAACCAGTTGATTCAGCATATGCATCCATGTCAAGGTCGGGTCAGACATCAACTGCAGTGAACCGCACTGGGTGTGAAAGCCATGACCAGCAGTCGAAAACGGTCAAGCAACAGAATATCCAGAACTTTCTCAAGGATATTCCCGAGGGCTTGCTACCAAAGCATATTGCGATTCTTACTGAACGGCAGAAAAAGAAGATGGTCGTCGGGCGGTTGGAGCAGTTATTCACAGGAAAGATAGTTGGGACGCCTGGTGATCACAGTCAACCGTTGCAACAGCAGGAAATATCGAAGTCAGCCGAAAAAGCTGAAGAAGCCAAAAATGAGACTGTGTCGCCAACGGAGGGAGTACGTGAAGCTCACATGTTCGCTCGAGATGCTGATATGGAAGGTGAACTGGGGGTGGATGATGATATGTCTAAAAGAACAGAACGTGGTATAGTGTATACTAGCCACCCTAGCATCAGTGGATCCATGGAGTCGTCGCCCGCCCAACGACCGACGCGCCCCTTGGATTTAGACCTCGACCGTGCCCAGGTGCCAGTGGACAACGTTGAGTATCTCCGCCATCTGGGCCAATCAACGCCTCAATTGATTTCAGAGGGAGACGATGCTCATGGCTGGGTTTACCTCAACCTCCTCATTAATATGGCTCAACTGCACATATTCAATGTGACCTCAGATTTCATTAGAGCAGCTGTTTCGGAAGTCAGCGAAAAGTTTGAACTTTCTCGAGATGGACGAAAGATTCGTTGGCGTGGGGGCTTTGAGGGAACGCGCCTCAGTAGCGAGAGTGGCACCAGTAGTGCTATGGTATCTTCTGGGGATGAAGTCGAAAATTCTCATAGAAAACGACGCAAGATTGCTGCTGGATCCAACGATCGATCTACTGTCCAAGGTCAAATCGGATCATGTTCCAAAGGTCCACGACAAGTTGCTTCTTTTGCCACCACATCCTTCCACTACAAACCATTGTTCTACCGCCAAATTTCAGGTGAAGATTCTACCTCCGGCGACGATTACAACTCGAGCGATTCGTGGGCGCCTCGTGGTGAGAGCAGCACCGGAAAGTCTTGGCCCCCGCAGTCTGGTGCTCGGGCATCTAAGTCCAACTCTTCTGGTAAAAGGAAGCGTGACGAGGGACCCATAGTTTTCTACAGTGGAGCAAAGTTCTGTACGGATTTGTCTGGGGACTGTGGGGATATTTCGATTCCAATTCATCCTAACAGCATCGGCATCGATGGGTACAATTCGAACAAGGGTGAGGTTGTGGGTTGTCCCTCACGGAATGCAGCAGGGCAACTCTTGCGAACGCCCTCAGGCTCTTTGATGCAGTTCAGACCATTCAAAGATTATTCGCGCGAGCCGCAATGCATGTTGACCGACGAAACACGACCCCGTACTCCAAATTTGTTGAGCGAGGAGGATCCGGAAGTTGAATTCGTGGAGGACAGTGTACATCACAGGTTACCTATTTCATCTACTCCCTTACAAGACTTCATGGCTTGCGGTTTAGGAGGAACCAGACCCGCAGATCATTTTGCTCTGAAAGTGGCAACCCGAGTTACCAAAATTGATAACAATAGCCTCGCAAATCTGTCTAGATTTTCCGCTCCGAGACTCAATATGCGGAAGTACAAGCATGGAATTCCAAAACGCTCGTTGCATGTTTTCAAGGCTTTGGAGCAGGATAAAATAGCTGACCGGCTCGCAACCTTGAGCGCCACAGCATCTCCACCATCAGAGGCGCAAAGGACAATTGACCCAACCATCAGGCTTGAAATACTGTCGACCCAGTTTCAACGTTTGAATCCATCGCTATTGCCTCGTCCGACTGCATATTTCAGCTCCGAGTCGAGCTCAGCAGAAGACTGCGACTCGGAAGACTCATATACAGGAGTACTTCATCTCCGCAATGAGCCATTGCCACATGCTCCTACTATACCTACTCGTGAGCAGTCTCGCCGCATACCTGTAATCCAGGAGTCTCTAATAGCAATGGACCTCGACAGCAGTGATGTACAGCAGGAGGAAGAGGATGGGGATTCGACCGAGGATGATAGCAGCATTGACATGTTAGCTCACGCGCGCGAGATCGATCCACAGACTGTCGCTGCTCAAGAAAGGGAGTTCGAGATGGCGGTTGACAGACGTCTTCTAGAGCCATTACCAGCTGGCAGTTCAGCAGCCACGGTAGGAACAGGCGGTGAGAGTGGATGCTCTAGCATTGAGACTAACAGCACCTAGTGAGCGCTTCTTGCAGGTATTGGCATAGATTAGCGTGGCGTTCACTTGGGAATAATTGGGTTAAGGATTTAGTTTAGGGCTTCTTACCGTCTTGGTACAGAATATGTGTGTACTTAATGGCCCAACTAGCGTTTGAGCAAAGCAGGAGTCAGTGGACCAGGCATCGGTAAAGCGCAGAGGGATCGATCACTCAGCGAAGATATACCCAAAATATGAGACACTTTCCAAGCGCTCATTTTATCATGTGATCATTATCAGCCACTATTGGCTTTTGTTGATGATGAAGGCCAAAAATCTTGAATGGTGAGGAACCGAGTCATCTTGATAGAACTCAAAAGGTATTCCGAAGAGAATATTAATTGATGCAATATGAGCATTGCAGCCTATCATCAAGAGTGAAATGAAAATAAAGGGTCTTATCATAACTCTTCTTAAAATAATTCTTTAGATGAAGACGCCCATTTAGATTTAACGTGGAAAGATACGACGAGAGCTCCCTGTTACACTAATCAGTATGTAGTAAAATTCCAGAGTACCCATCTTAAGTATAGTTTGCTGGAAGTCTCGTAGGTCGAAATAGTGATCTGGAGAGAATGTGAAAATATATGACAAAAGCGCTTTGGAGTGCTGTGCGATGTTTCGCGAATGCTAGGGCTCTGTCGAGTATCAAGGATTATATAGGATGTGACGAGTCGAATGTTCGTTGCTCAATAAGATTTTGCTTCTAGGTCTCAAAATAAGGGTCACAAGGAAAAAGATCTGCCGAGGAAACAGAGAGTGTGACATTCTGAAACTTCTTTTGATTGTGTTGATATATAGTTCGCCAATACAATGCCAATCTGGGGCGTGAAAAGGCAACTTGGTATGGTGAAGAACGCCCGCTAAACCTATGGAATTAAGACAACAATCTGAATGAACGTCCCAATACCAAATCCTCCACTATAGAATAAAAGACATAATAGAAATGTACAGAGACTACAATTCCCCCTCCCTCATCACTGCCTGCAGTGGTTCTTGGTTCACTATCCTTTCTTTGTCCTTCAAGATTTGGAGATAGTCATCCACTATCAATTGTGCAACGTTCATACCCATAAGAGCATTCGATTCCATGGAGGAGATGAAGGAGTCCATGCCGCTCGTGTAGTAGAAGCCCCTCGCTAATTCAGAATCTTCGAATGTGACACGTGGGTACTCATATGGGTATGAGTGCCAGACGTGGGGATAGTACCAGGTAATGGCATCACCGCTGTTGGGATGGATCTTGGTGAAATCTTCCGGCACTGTGTTTGCGTTAGTCTAAGCCCAAAAGTTTTTAATGCATGGTATGTACTTGGTGCGCCGAAGAGTTTACTTAAGAATTTGGGAGTAAGTGGTTCGGGTGAGAATATCTTGTACAAGTTTTCCTTTTGATTGGTCTCCGGGTTGACTAGGGAACGCAGTGTGCTTATGCTGAAGAAACCTGGCTTGCCTACGCCTTGCTCTCGGTTGACTGGAACCTCATTAGGGGGTAGCGTGGTGAGTATCGTAGTCGGGACTTCAGCTTCTGGGGTGAGGTTGAAGAAGCTAGGGCTGAATGTATGGTTGGAAGTGAATAAAGTGACATGAAGTTTGACATAAGGAATATGGTCTGGTGTACGTTTGAGGAGACCTTTATCGAGGTCGATTTCAGAGTATTGATATGGCGCTGCAAGAACCACTGTGTCGTACAGATCACTCGTTACAGTTGCGGAAGGTTGCGCATCTGGCAAGATTGTCCTGACCTTGTATTTGCCCTTGACTTTGCTGATGGCTGTGACGGTTCTGTCGAGATGAACAGTGGCATTTGACAATTTTATCATGCCATCGAATATCTGCCAATTGCCTCCCTCTATGGACATGGCGCCTTCAATTGCCATACAAACCATCGTCTCAAGACCATGGATGAGATCTAAATTCTGTCCATAGTTGACTCTCGTACTAGCTTGGATGATATCTGTAGTGAAAGGGCCAGTGATCTATGCTTGTTAGCTAGGCTGTGATTCTAGCTACGGAGAAGCTTACGCCGTTCTTCTCAAGGTATTGCTCTCCGGTCATTGAAGTGATTGGGAGGATATCTAAATCTTCCGCACGATCTGATAATGATCTAAACGGGAAGAAAGGGGGCTCATAAAGCTGCTTGAATTTGGCAACAACCGTTTTCATGAGACGATAAGTTCTGATTGGAGCCAAACCATACTTCCACAACATCTTCGTCGTGTCCCACCACTGCCATCCACTATCTCTCATGGTATGCACGAATGTTTCCCCATTCCAAATACCGAGTACCTCAGTTTCCTCCGTCTCAGAACTGCTTACGTTGAGGCCGAGTTCTAGACTTGAATTTTTGAGGATCTCATTGGTGGCAACGAATATACTTCCTCCAAGTTCAACAGGGAAATGGGAGGTGTTGTACGCATTCACCGTTGTTGATCGACCTCCAATGTATGAAGATCTCTCAAAAACAGTGATTTCAACATCGAGGCCAGATTTTTCAGCAAACTTCCGGAGGTAATACGCTGTAGATGCTCCACCAGCTCCAGCGCCTGCGAACTTTGTCAGCCTTTTATGCCGAAGCGATATTAAATAAGACATAACCGAGAGCGCCAATATCTCCACCATCGCGCGGGAGTGATTCACGATGTTATCTGATGTAAAGATCTAAAATTGAGACATAGGGCTCTCGCTCCTCTGGTTATCATCGATCCTCTGACGAGTATCAAAGAATGAGTTGCATTCTCCCTCAAATTTGTAGAAGACAGCCAGAATTCATCAACAAGCCTTGACGCTGGTTCAAGCAGTAGTCTTGCAAGTAAGCCATTTCTCGATGGAGGTCTCGCCATACGCCTAATATGAATCTTATACGAGAGATCCAATCATGCAGTTTATACTCTCCCGCGGGCTCACTGTTTTTGCTTTCCGAAATGAAAGCTCAATCAAAGATAGAAAAAAGGGCTTTGAGAGAAGATCGGGTCTGCTGTAGGGCTGGTTCCTTTTCCAGAACGTCCCCTCGCTCAGAGCTCTCACTACGACTGGATCGCCATCAGAGATACCATAACAAACTGAAGCAATTATGATAACACGACAATGGAACACTTCCCATGTTATAAGGCGCTGTAACTATTGGGACCAATAATTCGGATTAAAAAGACTGTTGTACGCACCTATGATGGCAATCCTCTTAGAACTCGTCTCATCAGGGGCTCCATCGAGTGCAAATGTAGTTGCAAAGGCTGTGAACGGCCAAAAAAAGCCAAGAGTATGTTCGCAAAGAAGAGTCACGATTAAAAGGAGGTTCCAGCCTGTATTCATGGTTGATGTGCCGATTCTGATCTACTGGACAGCAAGGTGGTGCCGACGTGATGTTGGAAGCGTACGCAGGTAAGCTGATGTTAGTTGGTCTGATCTGATACATTCGGCTCGGCAGCCTGGTCGGAATCGGAGTCGGCCCGCGACTCGGCCAAGCAAAAAGGTTGCCTCGCGCTTCGCGTCTGCAACTGAAAAAAGTGTCAAGCAGCCATAGTTTTTATGAACTTGCCCAGATACCCCGAATCACCCAAATACATCATCGCAGGTACCTCGTAACGTCAATATGTCTGCTGCGCAGCTTCTCAACCCAAAAGCCGAATCTAGGGTGCGTTTGTTGATTCACAGAGAGAATATTGACTGACACTGCCTAGCGGAGAGGGGAGGCTTTGAGTGTCAACATCAACGCCGGTGAAGGTCTTCAAGATGTGTTGAAATCGAACTTGGGTCCTCTAGGGACAATAAAGATGTGGGTGGCTATTCCCGTTCTCTGCATGGACACAGCTGACTTTTGGAAATAGGTTGGTTGATGGAGCTGGTGCGGTATGAAAACTTCCCATTTTGCTAATAAGAAGTCTCTAATTCAGTGGAACGAACAGATCAAACTCACAAAAGATGGAAATGTTCTATTACGGGAGATGCAGATCCAGAATCCTACTGCGGTCATGATTGCGCGAGCAGCAACAGCACAGGATGACATTTGTGGTGACGGCACAACCTCAGTCGTACTGCTTGTGGGGGAGCTTCTGAAGCAGGCGAACCGATACATATCTGAAGGCTTACATCCTAGAATTATCACGGATGGCTATGAGATTGCGAAGACTGAATCTTTGAAGGTACGTCGTAAACAATTTGTTTGGTACAGTTCTGATTCTGGAATTCTAGTTTCTAGATACTTTCAAGCTCGAAAAGGAGGTTGACCGAGAACTACTGCTTTCCGTTGCGCGCACTTCACTGTCCACCAAACTCAACCACTCTCTGGCCGAGAAGCTCACTCCCGATATCGTCGATGCTGTTTTGGCTATCTACCAAGCTCCAGCCAAACCCGATTTACACATGATCGAGATCATGAAGATGCAACATCGAACAGCTTCCGAGACGCAGCTCATCAGGGGTCTTGCCTTAGATCACGGCGCAAGACATCCCGATATGCCTAAGAGAGTCGAGAATGCGTTTATCCTCAGCTTGAACGTCAGTCTAGAATACGAGAAGTCTGAGATCAACTCTGGCTTTTATTACTCGAGTGCCGAACAACGAGACAAGCTTGTCGAAAGTGAGCGACGATTTGTGGACGAGAAGCTTCGAAAGATCGTGGAACTAAAGAAAGAGGTTTGCGGAAACGATCCAAAGAAAGGATTTGTCATCATCAACCAGAAAGGAATTGACCCACTTTCGCTCGATGTTCTAGTCAAGAATGGTATTTTCGCGCTGAGAAGAGCCAAGCGAAGAAATATGGAAAGATTACAGTTAATATGTGGAGGAACAGCACAGAACAGCGTGGACGACCTCTCACCGGAAATCCTTGGGTGGGCTGGACTGGTATATGAGAATCAATTAGGCGAGGAGAAGTACACATTCATTGAGGATGTGAAGGAACCTAAGTCCGTGACGATTCTTATCAAGGGACCAAATCAACACACCATCACTCAAATCTCTGATGCGGTCCGAGATGGTCTCAGAAGTGTCTATAACATGATTGTCGACAAGAGTGTTGTCCCAGGAGCTGGCGCATTCCAGGTTGCGTGTGCAGCACATCTAAATAGCGAAGCCTTCCGCAAGACTGTCAAGGGCAAAGCGAAGTGGGGAGTGCAGGCTTTTGCTGATGCTCTTCTCATTATCCCAAAAACCCTTGCTGCCAATGCTGGTCACGATATCCAGGACGCTCGTAAGTACCACCTTTTTGACTTTGAATTACACTAATTTCGGGTAGTTGCTAGTCTCCAAGATGAGCAAGTAGAGGGCAATGTTGTTGGTCTCGACCTCAAAACCGGTCAGCCAATGGACCCTGTCCTCGAGGGAGTCTTTGATTCTTTCCGTGTTTTGAGGAATGCTATGGCCTCAAGTTCGGGCATTGCATCGAACCTTCTCCTGTGCGACGAGATGTTAAAGGCACGGCAGATGGGTAGACAAGCTGGACCAGGTCCTGGGATGGATGAGTAGTTATGACCATTTGCTGGCATGAATGTTTCCCTCATCATGTGTTTATGCTACTGGCCTGTCCAGAGCGTCAGGGTGCTTTGGCGTGATGATACACTCTATACCTATTTGTACAACAGGCTATCTGTATGGAAGATCATTGAGATTGGCCCCACAGGCCTAATGAAAAGTAGACCACATGCAGAAAGCGTTCGCAGCAAGATGCTATTTTTCTTCCACAATCCCCCGCATTTTCACCCCTCAGTTACTCGTACAGCTGCGGGTGCGAAATTTAGCCGCCAATAGACTCGGCAAACGTTTACGGCTTGATCCATCAACATCGATTATGTTGCGGCTAAGCTTGTGACCTCAAGTTGAGTGGGCATTGTGGCGCGGCTTCAAGACACAGTGCTTTTGCAAGCTGGCCTGTAACTACCTGTTCCATGCGTAATCTTTCTCCTTCGCACTTTGAGTCAAACTTCTAGTGTCTCAACGTACAAAGGACGCTTCTCTTCTAGTCTTTCGCATTATACTAAAATGTCGTGAGTAGGAATGGGTCATCTCAAAGGTGGTTATACATAGAGTATTGTCATCAGTACTACGGTCTGAGCTCAAAGATGCCAAGCCAATGTTTGGCTCTGCCGGGTAAAGGAAAATGCCGATGCGGAAGGTCTGGTGGTTTACCTACCATATTGCCAGTTTAGAGCCGGCTCTTACAATCGCTTTCAAAGTTATGACGAGTGGTAAAGAAGATATCATTGAATGAATTTGTTGATGTTGTTCCAGTAACCGTTAGTAGGCTATGGAGATGGCTACTTGAGTGTCGCCTTGTCTATACCTCCTCCGGAGCCCGAGGGGCCGGTCCGTCATTAATCCAGGACCCATATTAGCTGTTAGTCAGTATCGTATTTTACCCATGCTCTCGAATCAATATCCCAAGCTCGCAGCATCACAGACCGCCATCAACATCCGTCTGCTGTAACGGCTCTTGGTATTCGTGTTCTTTTCATCTTTCTCACTGTCTTTTCAGGAAACTTCCAACTCGTAAACAATGCATGTTTAGTTGTGGTCCTTCCTTTACCCCTAAATGTTCAGTCCTGGCGATTGAGCAGCCTCTCGAACCCCCAATGCCGCCGCACATTCTGAAGGATTGAATCTCTTGGCCATAGCTCGCGTGCCTCCCAAAAACATTTTCGCTGGTTACCTCTAACTAACGAAGGACGAAAGTACGACAAACGCGAAGATGTTACGCTTGAGGCGCTACCGAGTGTTCCTCTTCTTTGCTGCTGTGATTGTCTATCTTTTCGTTCGGATATCGAAGAAGAGCGAGTGGATACACAGTGGCAGTGGGGATGTCCGCCACATCCTACAGAATGCGGAGGAGAAGCCTATACCATTCACTCTAGCTAAACCCAAAACGAAAGCGTCAGATCCGCAATTGCCCTCCCGACCTCAGAAAACGGAAGAGATATTGATCGACCACTCCAGACCTACGGCAACACCGCCTCCTACAGCGTCGATTAACACGAATCTCAAAACCAAGCCTAGCACACTACCTCAAGCACCTCCCAGTAAACCACTAGCTGCTGTTATCCCACCTGTAGCCCTTCCTGATCGAAAACCCCCACCAGCAAATATACATGACATAGATGGAGACTTGGTGGATGACGTCCATCCAATTGCTCCTCCTGGGAGACAGGACCTCCCAGAATTACTGGAAGAGCCATCTTCCACAATACATTGGGAGAAGCAGACCGAGCATTTCCCTGTAGCTACTGGATCCTTGATACATTTGCCAACAGGAAAGCCCGTGAATATTCCGAGGATTCAGTATAGATTCGACGACGAAACGTCAGATGCCAAAATATCAAGGGAAAAAAGACAGAGAGAAGTGAAGGTGGAGTTTCAAAAAGCGTGGACAGGATATAGGAATCATGCGTGGTTACATGACGAACTATCACCGGTTACCGGGCAGTTCCGTGACCCTTTTTGTGGTTGGGCCGCCACTCTTGTGGACGCTTTAGATACGCTCTGGATTATGGGTCTCAAGGAAGAGTTCGAGGAGGCCGTGGAAGATTTGAAGAAGATTGATTTCACTACCTCGCCTCGTGGTGATATCCCGATGTTCGAAACTACAATTCGATACTTAGGAGGGCTTGTGGCTGCATATGATGTTAGCGAGGGAAAATACAGCCTTCTGCTTGACAAAGCTACAGAGCTGGCCGAAGTCTTGATGGGTGCCTTTGATACGCCAAACCGAATGCCAGTACTTTATTACAGATGGAAGCCAGCTTTTGCCTCCCAGCCTCATCGTGCGAGTCAACGAGCCAACCTGGCTGAACTTGGATCGTTGTCATTGGAATTTACAAGACTGGCACAAATTACCAAGGAGCCTCGGTACTATGATGCTGTTGCCAGGGTGACTGATGCACTTTCAGAATGGCAGGACCGTGGTACCTCTTTGGATGGAGTTTACCCAGAGAATGTAGATGCTTCGGGTTGTAATCGCACTGAAGAAATTCTTAACCAACAACCGATTTCTGTTCCTGTTATTCCACACAACCCTGAAAAATCAGAAGAGGAGCCTACTGGTTATCAAGTTCCAATGTCTGAAACGATTGCGGAGCCGAACCCCAGGAAGAAGCCCTCTAAAGATGAACAGAGTGGACCTGGAAGCTTGGAGCTTCAGATTACCCCGGGCGAACCAAGCAAAGGGCAAATCAAAGGATGGGAGGAAACACATCATGCAGATGGTGGATTGAAAATGAAGAGACAATTGAGTGCTGGTGTCGCAAACGAGTCTTTCGATTCAAGTCCTTCGCCGACCATCCCAACACATCCAATGACTGGACTTCCTCTAGACATGAGCGAAGAGGGAACTGCAACTGTGGAAGCAGAGGCAGCAAAGAAAGCATGCAAACCGCAAGGTCTAGAATCTACCGGTTCAGATAAATTCTCCATGGGTGGAGGTCAAGACTCCACATATGAATATCTTCCCAAGGTAGGAGATCAATCTTTTCAAAATTGTGGTTTCACTAATGTTGAATAGCAATACCTTTTGCTTGGTGGTCTGGAAGGCAAGTATCGGAAGATGTTTAACATGACTATGAACGCTGTCCGAAAGCATATGCTCTACAGGCCTATGGTTCCTGGGAATGAGGATATCCTTTTCTCCGGTTCGCTTTCAACTTATCCTGGTATGCGCGAAGAGGATCTAGTTCTCACTACCGAAGTGGAACACTTGACATGTTTTATTGGAGGAATGGTAGGGTTAGGAGCTAAGGTTTTTGATATTGCTGGAGACCTGGAACTTGCAAAGAAACTTACAGACGGTTGTGTGTGGGCGTATCAATCAACTTCTCTAGGCATTATGCCAGAAGGCGGTCACGTACTTCCATGTCAAAGCTCGGAGCATTGTACCTGGAACGAGACATATTACCACGAAGCGTTGGATCCCATGGGAAGTCGAAGAGATGAAGGTGTGGCAGAGTATGAAGCAAACAAGGAGGCTCGTAAAAAGGAAATTGAAATAGCCCGGGTGGCTGCTGAGAACCAGAAGAAATTGGCTGCTGCTAAGAAAGAGGCAGACGAAGCCTCCGAAGAACGTAACCTCCAGGAACCTATTGCAAGTAGCACGATCTCTCTACCAGAAATGGAAGAAGCTTTGTTGAGGAAGCGTCAACTGGGCGACCGAATAGACGATGCTAGCTTCAAGCCCTCCAGTAAGGATCCGACTTATCAGGAAACAGTGGAATCGACAGCGGCCGAATTGCAAGGAGTGGCTAATGCTGGACATGATAGTCCGTTACCGCTACTTGCACCCAATGACGATGCTTTGGAAGACCCCTCAAAGCCTCTTACTCATGCAGAATATGTCGCTTCTCGCATCAAGCAGGAAAATCTCCCAAAAGGGTACACGATGATAAGATCTGCGAAATACATCTTAAGGTAATTTAATTCTTCGCCTGGTTATTGATTCTCAATCTAACCTTCAATTTAGACCCGAGGCAATAGAATCTGTGTGGTACATGTACCGTATCACCGGCGACAAATCGTGGCAGGACAAGGGATGGAACATGTTTACATCTATTCGCAACGCTACATCTACCGAATTTGGTAACTCGGCTATAGCTGATGTTACAGCCAATCCTCCATATCTCGAGGACGAAATGGAGAGTTTCTGGCTATCAGAAACGCTGAAATATTTCTACCTCCTTTACTCTACGCCTGATACTATCAGTCTGGATGATTGGGTATTGAATACTGAAGCACACCCTTTCAGAAGGCCTGTGTGAACTTAAAGTTCTATCTTCGTTCTGCTTGTTGTTTTAGTATATAATGTACTTTTGGGAAAGCATAGGCGTTTGGATCGGTCATGGCATCTTTTGCATTACCACAAAGTGAGTGTTGCGAGAAAGAGCACCTCGAGTGTGTAGAAAAGCAAATGTTTAGGATTAATGCATCGTGCTGGCGTTGGGCGGGCATATGTTTGTACTAGCATGCATATTGTAAGAGACCTCCAATATATACAACTTCTACTTGTAATACACTGCAAGCGCTGCATAAATTTGTGATGGATGCTGATGAATTAAGTATATTTCCGGCCGGTAATTGGAGGTCTTTAGTTTGCATAGTTGCACAGCATTTCTTCGAAAGAAGTATTCAAGAGAGTCGCTGGCCCGTTGGCGCTTATACATGAGACAACATAGACTGAAGGCCGAAAGAGCACTTTCACTGTAATTAGTCTATAAAGTAGATATTTCTCTCCACGTCAGTGTTCGAAGAGTCTGACTGGGTTAGACCATAGATCAAATATCTTTCAGCACAAAGTATCAGCGAATTGAAACCTCATTTCCATGCCGAGCAAGGTAGAGAATTCGACCTTAATTCAAGTGGTGACCTTACATGCTGTTCATCTTCTTCCCAGTGCTGAAAACCGCTGGCCATACTAGAATGACAATTTAGATGTGTGAGTAGTTAGTGACCAGACAATCCTCATGATATGATACTTGCCATTACGTGCAAATTCCGAGATGTATTTCCGAGTTGCTTTATGGGGTCTATCTCATGAGGTCTGTTGGCATTGGCAAAAGTACCGTTGTCGAACCTCACCAGGTTATGTTTGACACTTTAGCGCAGCAGTTGAGACTAGGCTATTTCTATCTTACGTATTCTTGCTATGCTACTCTATCTACGCACTGATTTCTCCCACACCTAATATGCCTAGATCCCATCCTGAAGCTTAATGCGCAATTGACACCATTTCTCTTCGTCATCCATATCCAGTAGGAATCGTATTTGACTCCTCCGTAAAGCTTGTCCATATCCTATTCATTTCATTTTCGTAGCGACAACATTGCCATCACTAGATAGCATGTCCAATTAATCATCAAGTCTCTCACATTCCCCAGTGCCTCTTCTTTCCTACTTTCCTCGCGTCAAGATCTCTAAACCTCATTAAAGAGACCCCAGTCCTTAATCTTGAAAGTCTCCCAGATCCTCGCGGCAAATTCAACACTATTCTCAATCATCTTCCCCTGCTTCCCCATCTCCATATCGACCTCCTCCTCGCGATACTCCCCCTTGATATGGGGGACATTGATCGTGACCAGGATATCCGTGCTCTCTTTCTCGAGTCTGATCAGCGTCAGGACGATGGCGGTGAAGTCGGGGTTCTTGGAGCCGGGTTGGGGAGGTGGTGTCTGTGTGGCGATGAGCGTGTAGGCTGGGATGTCTTCTCTAGGTGGGAGAGGAGGGTTAGCACGTGATGAAAGATAGTTGTAAGGGTAGAGGTGAGGGGGGAGATGACTTACGGGAGTTTGGAGAATTGAGTGTTGCTAGTATTCCAGACTTTAACGGTGTCGATATCCGAATCGACGATATCTTCGAGGTGGGTTGTCAAGGCTGCGCCGTCGACGGCTGGGCCACTTCCTGGCAGACCAACTCGCTCGGTGATATCGAAGATGATGCTTGTAAATCCATCCTTGTCGAGGTAAACTTCTTGATGGTCGGGAACTTGTCGTATGGTGCTGGCGATATTAGTCTTTGGACGGTATGTAAGGCTCTTGGGAATGTATTAACCTGACATCAGCGAAGTTAGAGGGGATATCGACGATAAGTGCCCCACCAAAGAGAGGGGTGCTACGGAATGATGCCATTTTGATATGACCGGTAGTTGCTTTGTACCTGCCGGTATTCTCTGGGAGATAAACTGCCTTGTACCTCAGAGCGTGCTACTACGATGCGGTCTTCCAAAGCTTTTGTACCCAAGGACAAGCAAGGCAACTGTATATGCTTCGAGCTATTGGTGCCTAACTTGTGTGGTACGATCGCTGAGTGGTTGAAAAGGAAGCGATGGCTCAAAAATGAGTCGGTGAATGAAGAGAGGGGATTGCGAGTTGGAGATGGATGGTTTTGATTAATCAGAAAGAAGTTGCATGAAAACAAGAGCAATTCCAAGAACCAGCCTCGCGATGTGGAGTTGACAAGGCTCCAACCAACAACTCTTTGAAGCACTCGCTGACCCTGGTAAAACCTCGGCTTCTCCACTTCGAAAAAAAGACAAATTTAATGACATTTATCAATTGGGCAAGAAGTAGGACGAGTAAAAAATGCCAAAAAAGGAATTCTGACATATCAGATGTTGGTTACAAAGATTTGATGAATGGAGTATTTTGGGCATGAACCACGGTCATCTCTGGTAAAAGGCAAGAAATGAATTCTGAACTAGCTTGTCCCACTCCAATGAGGATCGAGTATTATTTGTATATATATACCACGTACATGTGAGGGCCGAGAATTCCCCTTTTTGTCACCAAACACCTCGAAAAGACGGTCGGCATTAGGATTTCTAACAATTGGAGATTGTTTATGATTCGATTATGGATATTTTAAGAATTTTGACCTTAAGCTACAGCTTCTCTTTCAAATTTCTCAACAGGTCACTTTTGGCTCTCACATCATCTCACATCCCTAACCCCGAGCTCCCCTCCTTTCTTGCACAACCCCGCCAAGCTTCCCTAGACTCCCCTCCGTAGCCATCAAGGTCTTTTCACTACGCTATCGTACTCTTCAAAGCGCAATTATGTCTTCAGCAGCGGTTTGCATCTTCTGCAAAATCGTCAAGGGTCCGTCTCTCTGTCAATCTATGCTTAGGTGCTTGGACTAATGGATGAATGACAGGCGAAATACCCTCCTTCAAACTCTTCGAATCCGACAAGATCCTCGCATTCCTGGACATCAACCCGCTTAGTAGAGGCCATGCGGTACATCTCTCCTCCCCATTACATCTATCCTCGAAATGGCAAGGCAATTCTGACGGGAAGCATATAGCTTGTGATTCCCAAACACCACGGCGCGAAGTTGACGGAGATTCCTGATGATCAATTGTCTGAGATCTTGGTATGGCACTCCCTATCATGTTGTTACAAGGATACAAAATGGTGGAGAGAGACTGATTGAGTGGATAGCCGGTGGTGAAGAAGCTGGTTGTTGCGACGGGTGCGGAGAATTACAATGTGTTACAGAACAATGGTCTGATTGCGCATCAGGAGGTTGATCATGTATGTTACCTTTAATATGGTCTACTAATCAGCATGCTAATACATAGGATCTCAGGTTCACTTCCATATGGTATGTTCACAATTCGCAAGGTGTGATTGGGCTTGGAGGTATTAACAAGTTACACAGATCCCGAAACCAAACCAGCAAGAGGGTATGTCGATTGGATGGCCACAGCAGAAGACGGACATGGACGACTTGAAGAAGCTGCTCGTAGAGATCAAGGCAAAGATGTAGGTGATGACGATGAAAAGTTGACGCATGTAGTTATTACACAATGGAAAGAGCGCTTTGCGGCACGTATCCATTAATTTTCCCTTCTCTTCTCAGCAATGCCAGGTCATCTTTATGTATTATTATATGATACAGAGCTATGGTATGATGGCCATCTATTGTGCCCAAATGTCTAATCTAGATCGGCTTCCGAAGTCTCTACCGGTTTTGGAGCACCATTTGGGGCCGCTTCCTTAGTAGCTTCTACCTTTGAAGGGTAGAAATTTATCTTCCCTCCGTTTGAGATCAAGCCAACACGGTCATAGTACGATTTTGCTCGTACATAGGGATCCAAGATCCAATACCCATCCCGGAGAGTTGCTGCTATTTTGTTTCGTGTATCTTTGACGTCCGCCCCACTAATCCATTCCTTCGTGGCGGCTTCATACTCCTTGACAGTGGTTTCTCTTTCCAAAAGAAGCCTATTTTTTGAGGCTGTATCTTTCATTGTAGCGTTTTCTGTTTCCAAGGGTTCTATGTATTTGTATTCCCAGTCTTCTTCACCACCGAGCTCTTTAATGATGTTACTTCGGGGTATGAATGCCTCCAGCTCTTGTTCATTGTTGGTGAAGTTGACCTTGCTGGCCACTACTGGATCAAGCCAACCTCTGATAATTTTCCATATGCCTGTAGTATATTAGAGAAACGAGACACGGTATATAAATGAAGTATTCTTACCTTGGAAAACCCAAGGAGCCTTATGCACCAGGACCACCCCTAAGCTTTCGGGATAGTTTGCCTCGAAACACTTGATCATGAACTTGACGGGGGTGTAATCCTATGACGTTACATCAATTATGGCTCTTTACATTTAAGTTGTTAACTTACCATATTTGCCATGGAAAAACCAGTCAAGTCAAATATGACGCACTGTGACCAATTAGCGAGCTTCTCCAAAATATGAGATCTTTACATACAGCAGTGTCTGTGGGAGGTGAGAGGATCATTCGCCCAGTTTCAATGGTAAAGACTGTGTATCTTTCCAAGCTCTCTTCGCTTTGCTCGCCCTGCCTGTGGAGCCGTGCCCTCACAATACACATTGGCCTCCCTTCGTTGTCCAAGCCATGGAAGAAGCTTTTTCCCATTCTCATTTGAGCTAAGAAGTCTTCTCCCATCTTCCGCTTTGCCGCGTCGTCTCCCTTAGAATCTGCTTCTAGTTCCAATTCACCGTTCTTCATTACATCATCATCAACGTGAACATCCTTAGCCCTCCATTTCATAGTAGAAATCATCATCACTAGCGCTTTGCTAACATCCCACTTCCGTGCCCGTAGGAATCTTAATAGAAGCGCGTCTGGATGGTCATGTTTCACCATGCTCCAAAAAGTAGCTCTAAGTGATTCTGGTGATTGATTGGCGATTGCATCATGAAATTCCTTTGTTTGTCCATATTTGTCGTCCTCTAGACCTGTGGGTGTTTTCACACCAGATTTAGAAGATTTGGTAGAATCGGTATCGTCGTTGTGACTCCTTCTGAACATACCCATCCTCTTCTTCTTCGGCTTTTTCGAGTCAGATGTGTCAGGCGTTGACTCGGCATCTGCGCTTCCATTCTGCTGCTTTTCCAAAACACCAAAGACCTCAAGTGTGAGGACCCATAACTCTTTCAGTTTTTCCTCTTGCTCCAGTGTCAAATGACCGACCCTCCCAACTTGATTTTCTTGAGGCATTTCTGACTGCTCACTCTTTGGTGTTCCTTCTGAGTTCGAGAGTGGTTCTAGGGTACTTTGGGCAAGTATTTGTTCCGAGACCGTAAAACACTTTGCGCTGCTTGATGGGTAGGTATAAAATCCCGCGGCCAGAATAAGTATGAGTAGAGCAGTCCAAGAGCTGGAGCCTCTTTTCACAGGAGTCTGATATTGTGGCGTCCCTTTATACCAATTCGTGTGAGAGATGTCGACCCCCAGGCTGATACGGTGAATGGATCGTTTGAGGCTTTGCGAGCTGCACGGACTTCGATGTGGTTCACACCAACGAAGAAGGCGATTAGGCAGGTATTGCGACGGCGATCTGAAAGAGGATTTTTGAATGGATTTTTGAAATTGCTGACGTTGGTTCCGCGTATGCGACAAGGACGAAAACGATGGATGGTTGGCTACAAGCTGTCGATTAGAGACCAAGCTGCAGTGCAACGTTGATGGCAGCGTCGACTTACTTCTCTGAATGGAAACGTTCAGTCTGGGTGAATATGCGACCTGAGCTCTGTTCATGGACGTTGTGTATTTTATTTCATAGGGCGGAGGTATTGACTGAGGCTCAGGTGGGGATTTTGTAAGCTCGTTATTTGCGCGCTGTCTTGATATGATGCCCAATCCTAGACCAATCCCACCTCGACAGGCGCACCAAAATTAGAGAGAAAGGTATGTGTATTGATGCGACGGCAGAAGTGTATTTCAAGTAATCAATGTCAGCGCGAACGATATATTGTACGGAGTATTCGCATTCGCAGTCATCAATGTCCGAAGCAGCCGAATTGCGCCTCTCTTGGCGTAGATTCATAAATCGTCATGACTTTGTGCGGCTCGCTGCATAATTGCGTCTTGCCCTATGTCCGGACTACAAGTCATGAATTCGACGCTTCTTGTAGTCCTCGAAACCTTCAAATAAACATCATATGAAAAGGTAATTTTAGTTCATATACTATTGACTGAAGCCATGAGATTTGAGGATATTTCTACTGTAAAATGATAATGCTTTTCTACAGGTACATTGATATCAAAACTGGTCTGAAATTGAGAAATGGCCAAAAGTGGTTAGCGTTGAGGAAATCGCGGGGTCTTTTGGCGGAGATATCAACTCGCGTCGCGTGCGGCACAACAGGACAAAACCACAACTAACACTCCAAACCGTCAAAGTCCAGAAATCACACTACATAGCACATATGTCATCCACCACCCCTCAAACCGGTAGTAGTGTGAAGCGGTCAACATCGGGGACTCGTAGGCCAATTTCCAGACCAACGACACCACTTCGTCCATCCTCCCGGTCTTCATTACGAGAGTCTGGGAAGTCAAGTGTAGGAGGCATTTCCGATGCGCCCATAGACGCTTTTGAGCCTGCGTTTGCAGAGCTGTCGGATTCAATGGCAGACCTGGAAGCAAACTTCATGCATTTGCAATTGATGCATGAAAGTTTGGCACGATTTAGTGAGAATTTTGCGAGTTTCCTATATGGATTGAATATGAATGCATTTTGTGTCGATTTTCCTGAGGTATGATGAAAAGCTCAGTATTCGTGTTACTAAACTTATATGGTACTAGGCGCCTATCCCAGAGTCTTTCAAACGAGCACATAATCAGGAAGATGATTTAGGTATGTGGACAATAAGTATTATGAGCACCTGGTACTCATTGTTTGATAGGCAGGTCAACAAATTCGGAGAGATTTCGCGGTGAAATTGATGGAGAAACGACCTTTATGCATGTCTTTTCTAGGCTCCTAGCTATTCTGATGCTAATGTTGCTCTAGGACCACTGACACATCTTTTGTTGACAACCCTCCAACATCGTCCAAGGCCACCTCAAAATTCTCAACTCCTGCTCCTTCACGAATTGCAGGTTCGAGCCGTGGAGGCGGGGAACTTGCTGCGAGAGGCGGTACTGCTCGGGGTGGTTCTCGAGGGACCCGTGGAAGTGGATTGGCTCGAGCAGCAAAAGGTCGTACTGTGAGATAGCGAAGATACCCAATATGAATGCCTGGCGAGACTTTATTGAACAACAATGGGAGATATTCCGGCTCAGGTAACCACTTCCTCGTCGATCAAACCTGAATTCTCCATTTCTACCTCGACGTCTTGCGCATTCTCTTTGTCTGCTTGTCGCGGTCCGTTGTCTGTGCGTAGACCTATGGCGGCTTCGGCTTCTTGTTGGGTATATGCGCCCTCCTTCAATGCCTTCAATCTGGAAAGGCGTGAGCTGCGCCCATACGCCTTTGAGATGTGTATTACCTTCGCTTGTGCGTGCTTCCTTTCCGATGACCGATAAGACTATGCTCGCTCTCAAACCATTTTGCGCACTCTATACAGTAGAATTGGCCTAGACCTGGAAGATCCTCTGCTGCCTTTGTGCCTTTATATTGTTCAAGATGTTTAGATGAACGCAAGTCTGCCGATACTTGGTCCACGTCTCTACAGAGCGGTCAGTTTTGATGTATGGCGGGGGTATGGTGCAAGAGTTATTCAGACCTTAAGCGCCTTCTCGTCTTTGTACGAGTTGACTTCTGTGGTATACCCATGATTTACGAGACCTCGGTTTTGACTTTGGATGTTCAGAACTTGCAGGTGCAATCGCATCTGTATCGGTGTTTTGGGTGGATTCCGTGGTCCAGAAAATTTGTGAGAGAAAAGGCCTCGGCCGGGAGCTTCTCGGCTTCTCCGCAAATGCGGAAAGCGGACTTGCAGGGATCAAGCTTCTTCTCCTTGTACTTTGAAAGTGGCTTTATCGCAGAATTATTTGCATTTTCAAGTGACTTGCAACGAGAATTCGCAATTGTCAAATTGGCCCGCTATGAGGGCTTTCTGAGGATAAAAGTGACTCTCGTGGCGGCTGTCATTAAGAAGAGGATCTGTTTGATTGGCCAAGAGTGCATCCCGGAGCTCCTGGCAAAAGAGGCTCTTTCCTTGAGATCACAAGCAATTAATTGCAACGCAAGCGAAACAGGGGACCCAAAATTGACCCAAAATTAAATCGTAGGAGAAAATTTGAGAAGTTTGTCCTTGTATCATTGGCTGCTTTCGCCTCTTTCATGTTGCGATCTCGCATTTTTGATTGTCACGTGCTTGGAACCAACGGGTGTTGATCCAATGAGAACAGCTGTTATTGTCATGGCGGGTTCGGTTGCTCCATCCCGCCGTGAATTCCTGGCCGATTTAGCGTCATTTGTGCTAAGCTCGGTACTTTAGCATTCCAAGGTTCATCTACACCTCTTTCCTTCTTCTCTCCAGTCTTCTTTGCGATACCCTCAATTCCTATTCTCCCTCTCCACTCTCATAATGTTGGCATCGCGACAGGTTCTCGCCGCCGCTCAGCGGCGGGCAATCGCTTTGATGGGCGTTCGCAGAATGGCTACTGTGACAGATTCCCCTCTCGATAAGAAAGTGAGGCAGAACAACCAGGAGGCTGGCAATTTCATCAACTACAAGAAGATGTCCGAAAACCTGTCAATTGTTCGTAACAGACTCAATCGACCTCTTACATACGCAGAGAAAATTCTTTACTCACATCTCGACGATCCACACGGTCAAGAGATTGAGCGTGGGGTCTCTTATCTCAAACTTCGCCCCGATCGAGTAGCTTGTCAAGATGCTACCGCCCAGATGGCTATCCTCCAATTCATGTCCGCAGGCATGCCTTCGGTCGCCAACCCAACAACAGTCCACTGCGATCACTTAATTGAGGCACAAGTTGGAGGACCAAAGGATCTTGCCCGCGCTCAAGACATCAACAAAGAGGTTTACGACTTCTTGTCAACGTCTTGCGCCAAATACAACATTGGATTCTGGAGACCTGGCTCTGGCATTATCCACCAAATTCTCCTAGAAAATTATGCATTCCCTGGTGGTCTGTTAATTGGTACTGACTCACACACTCCTAATGCTGGTGGTCTTGGAATGTGTGCCATTGGTGTTGGTGGAGCTGATGCTGTTGATGTTATGGCCAACCTTCCTTGGGAATTGAAGGCACCGAAGGTTCTTGGTGTCAAACTTACTGGAAATCTCTCTGGTTGGGCTACACCAAAAGGTATGTGGCCATTGCGTTCTGTTGAGGCCAGCTACTAATTCTTGCCTAGATATTATTCTTAAGGTCGCTGGCATTCTGACCGTCAAGGGTGGAACTGGTTCGATCGTTGAATATCATGGCCCTGGCACAGAGAGTATCAGTTGCACAGGCATGGCCGTAAGTTAATCACCCTTTGTTTTTGCACTCATTTTCACCCTTTTTTGCCTCCTGAATCTTCTCAACTTGTTCTGGAACTGCGAAATATTTCTACTTCTACCTCAGACTCTACTAGAAGGACAAAAGCTAACTGTGCGCCCAACAGACGATTTGCAATATGGTTTTTACTCCCCATTGAAACCCCGAGAAATGACGAATACTAATCTGTTGATAGGGTGCTGAAATTGGTGCTACAACTTCCCTCTTCCCCTTTAACGACCGAATGTACGACTATCTTGCAGCAACCAAGCGATCAGAGATTGGAGACTTCTCTCGTGTCTACGCTAAGGAGCTCAGAGAAGATCAGGGCGCCGAGTATGACCAGCTCATTGAGATCAACCTCTCTGAGTTGGAGCCACACATCAATGGCCCTTTCACCCCTGATCTTGCAACCCCTCTTTCTAAGTTTAGCGAGGCCGTGAAGACCAACAACTGGCCTGAGGAGTTGAAAGTCGGTCTTATTGGTTCTTGCACAAACTCTTCTTACGAAGATATGTCTCGCGCCGCTTCTATTGCCCGAGATGCTCTTGACCATGGGATCAAGGCCAAGGCGCTCTTCACTGTCACTCCCGGTTCAGAGCAAATCCGAGCCACCATTGAGCGTGATGGACAACTCCAGACTCTAGAGGAATTCGGAGGAATGGTCCTTGCCAATGCCTGCGGTCCATGTATCGGCCAATGGGACAGAAAGGATGTTCCAAAAGGCACAGCCAACTCTATCATCTCATCTTACAACCGAAACTTCACTGGACGTAACGATGCTAACCCTGCCACCCACTCTTTCGTTGCCTCGCCAGACCTTGTCGTGGCTATGACCATCGGAGGCTCCCTCCACTTCAATCCTTTAACGGACAAGCTAAAGGACAAAGATGGAAATGAATTCCTCCTCTCTCCACCAACTGGTGCTGGTCTGCCAAACGGCGGATATGACCCAGGACAAGACACCTACCAAGCTCCCCCATCCAAGCGTGACGCAGTCAACGTCGCTGTTTCTCCCACTAGTGACCGTTTACAACTTCTTCAACCCTTCAACGCATGGGACGGAAAAGATGCTACTGATCTCCCAATTCTCATCAAGTGCCAAGGAAAGACGACTACCGATCACATCTCTATGGCCGGTCCTTGGCTTAAATACCGTGGTCACTTGGACAACATCTCAAACAACATGTTGATTGGTGCCACAAACGCTGACAATGGCGAGGCGAACAAGATTAGAAACTTCACCACTGGCGAGTACGATGCTGTGCCGGCCACCGCCAGAGATTACAAGAAGAAGGGTATCCCGTGGGTTGTCATTGGTGACTGGAACTACGGAGAGGGAAGTTCGAGAGAACATGCTGCACTCGAGCCAAGACATCTTGGTGGACTTGCAATCATCACTCGATCTTTTGCTCGTATCCATGAGACCAACTTGAAGAAGCAGGGTATGCTTCCTCTCACATTTATTGACCCTGCAGACTACGATAAGATCCAGCCATTTGACAAGGTATGTTCACATCCAAACGTTTTGAGTCGATATATTGAGACTAACATGATGTTCAGGTCGATCTTCTCTGCACCGAGCTCGCCGTTGGAAAGCCAATGACGCTTAGAGTTCACCCGAAGGACGGAGAGGCATATGATGTCAAGCTTGCACACACCTTCAACGAGCCTCAAATCGAGTGGTTCCACAACGGTAGTGCTTTGAATACGATGGCTAAGAAGAACGCTGCGTAAATGGGCGAGGCGGCGGTGTTTGGGGTTTTAATGGTGTACTTTACTCAAGCTCATGAAAGTGGGAATTTCCTAGTCTGTGCATATGATCCTTGTGGGCTTTTCACTACCGTAGTTAAGGAGATCATTGTATTGTTATATATGCGACCATGAATCAAGCACATAACCTCTTCAAATTCTTCTCAAATTCAGTTCTTCCACTTTGAAACGTAATGCATGCTTTAAGGCTTTCTGTGCAATTACCACACCGTAATTGTTCTAGAATTTGAGGGTCAATCCACTTAATTGTCTGTAAAACTATAGGAGAGATCATGTCAAATGTTCTAATTAGAGTTGGGGAATCGAGTCCTATCTTGGATGAGAGATATGACTTAAATGTGTTTGGTGTTTAGGGGAAATTGCATCAAATGTGCTTGATATTCTAGGCTTAATATTCTAGGAAAATCGAGTGAAATGTGCAATTTAAGAGAAATGACAATCTTGAAATACCGTTTCCACATTTTTGGAAAAGGTTTAGTGGGCAGCCTTGTCAAAAAATGCTAGTCAGCCTTGTGATGTGTAAGCAGCATGACGCCTGCCTTATAGAAAGTAATCCTAGCATCACTCTCCAATCTCTCCAAAAAAAATTGAACACGAAAATGCCAACTTCAACTTATATGGGACTTCAGTAGCAAGACGATCTTTCTTCACCCTTGCACAACGAAGCTGCGCGACTTTCATGCTGAAGCGCCCCATCCGGAGATTTTGAGAACACTTCCGTCATCATGGCTCCCAGTCTGCCACAATTCTCTGCCGCGCGAATGCGATCGTACATTTTCCGACTTCCTCTGTTCACGCGATCGATAATTGGCGTTATCATATTTCTATGGCTTCTGGGTATGCAATCGATCTGGGATGTGCAGCAATGGGGAGCATTGATCCCGAAAGAAATTGGATTAAGCACGAGTTCGTTCCCCCCTCAAGTAGTTCTTGTTTGAATGTGCCATACTGATTTAATTATTCAGTGTACCGGACAAATACGTTTCCCCTTGTTCACAATGGCATCTTCCATACGTTTTTGAACCTGTTTGCCCTCACACCCCTTTTGGAAAGATTTGAGGCGGAACATGGGACTCTTACGACTCTGGCTTTATTTGTTGGACGTATGTCAAAAATTGAACCTGTCATTGGGATGATATGGCTACGAAATTCAGAAACCTGCTGACTGGAAACTTAGCTTTGTCGACTATTCCGGCATTGTTATATACCTTTATCGAAAGGGGACTTCTACACATGAACACGGCTGTACTGGGATCCAGGTATGGCCATCTCGATCCAAAGGAGTGAAAGCGAAGCGAAATATCATCTAACAAGAGAACAGTATATGGGTATTCACCTTACTTGCAATGGAGGCCGTGAAGACGTACAGATCCAATCCTTCGTTCCAAATCGGGACTGTCAAAGTGCCAACCTGGACTACACCACTCGTTGTTGTAGTCTTCACGTCAGTCTTGATCCCAAATACCAGTCTCTTGGGACACTTATGCGGGCTTGCCTTCGGATATGGATGTAAGTTGGGCCAATTGATCATTATTACCAAGGCTAATTCATATAGGGGGCCTGGGATATCTCAAATTTCTAGCACCACCGGAGTGGGCACTTCGATGGATAGAGGGCAAGCTTAACCTTCTTGGCCGATTACCGCATTATGTGTCTGTTGACCAAAAGACCTATGGTCGATTTGGTGTTCTACCAACCACCAATGTATCGAGTCTATCTTTACCACAGGACGGCAGAATGGAGATGGGCCTTGTTGGGAGTTCTCAGCGATTAGGGCCTTGAGTACAGTCTTGTGTTGAGAGTTTTGCATGTAAGCTTGTACAGAATTTATGGAGTAGCATTTTCTGGCGCATGGGAATTTGGGAAGGTCTATATGCGCCTACTGGAGGCAATTATCCCAGTTGTGATTATAGGGGTTATCTGTAGGAACTATCAATAAGAACCGTAGGCAATTAGCTCTCTGTCTCTTTGGTGTACTGTTTTCAGCACAATAGCGATATCTAATTGCGAGGATGGGCTTCCCTGACCAACGGATTTTCAAGGCAAAACAAGAATTTCTCATCGATGAATTTTATGATATATAACTCGGCTTACTATCATTGAACTAAACAAACAAAATTTATCCATAACGTTGATCAATAAATTTTCGAATGACTAACTTCTCGCACGTGCTGGCGACTTGTGTTCTGTCGCGTCACCCCAATTCTCGCGATCAAGCGAGGTCAAGTCTCATAAGAAATGACTACCCCGCGGTACCGACCACTCCTTTGTAAACACTCACTATGTCAGGGCTACTATGTAGGTCACTTGCCATTATTCAAATATAATCTACTGACAAATTTCTACAGCTTCCGGTTCCCTCCTGCGGCGCGATCCTCGATTACTCAAAATCCCTCCTTATCTGTCCTTTCTCTGTATTGCCATTGGAGTCGCATGGCTACTTCTACTACCATTAGATAATTATTCGCGGAGGACGTACATCTCGGAGAATGCGCTATTACCTGGGCAGGTCCATACATACTTTGCTGGGAGCGACCAGAATGTTTTCCGAGGGTACAAGAGGGAGGTAGATGAGCTGGTGGAGAAAAGCAACACTGAGTACGTTGTGCCCTGAAGACTGGTGGCGCAACTTCTGATATCTGAGTTAGGGTAAACGACAAACTTGAAGAATTCTTCAAGGCTTCCGGTCTCAAGGTTGCGCGGCAGAAATATGAGTACAAGAGCGCTGGACAAACATACTCGGGGGAGAACATATATGCCATTCTACATGCACCTCGAGGAGATGCCGAGGAGGCAATCGTACTTGTGGGTGCTTGGACAAATGTGGAGGGAGAGCTGAACAAGAGCGGGATAGCTCTTGTTCTCACGCTCGCAAGATATTTTAAGAGTATTTTGGCACTTGTCCTATTATCTTTCATGTTGGCTTACGAAGAATAGGATGGTCATTATGGTCTAAAGACATCATCTTCCTAATTACAGCGGACAGCAGAGCAGGTCCACAAGCCTGGGTTGATGCCTACCATGATACACACCAAAAAGGCATCCAATCTTTACCAGTCAAGAGTGGTGCTCTGCAAGGAGCTGTAGTAATTGACTACCCATTCGATCACCGATTCGAGTCGATCCACATTGTCTATGATGGGATCAACGGCCAGCTGCCAAATTTGGATCTTCTTAACACTGTTGTCGCTATTGCAAGCGGCCAGATGGGCATCGGAGCATCTCTCCAAAAGATGTGGCAGCATAAAGACTCTTATAAAGACCGGCTCACAACTATGTTACGTGGTATGATGAATCAGGGTCTAGGCCATGCTTCCGGTCCACATAGCAGCTTCATTCCTTATCATGTCGATGCCATAACCTTACAGCCATATGGCGAAGGCTGGGAAGATGAGATGGCAATGGGTCGAGTCATCGAAAGTACTTTCCGAAGTCTGAACAACCTATTGGAACATTTGCATCAGAGTTTCTTCTTCTATCTGCTTATGCAATCCAGTCGTTTCGTTAGTATTGGTACATACTTACCAAGTGCTATGCTTGTTGCGGTTAACTTCACTATTATGGCAATCTTCCTCTGGGTAAAGAGTGGGGCATCTCCAACTCCAAATGCGAAGGTAGCTTTGACAGATGAAAAATCTGCTCCTCTATCTATCGTCCAGGAAGGGGACGTAATGGCTTTAGTTCCCAAGCAAATCTTAGAGGAAACAGAACGAGAATTCTTCTTGCCTCTCGCTGTGGTCGTGGGCTCACATTTCCTAGGAGTTCTGCCACTATATCTTTTCAATCATACTCCAGAAGTCGTAAGTACAGAGCTTACGTACCAAAACGAAAAACTGACCAATTCCTCCAGATGTTGCCCTTGGTCTTCTTTATCTTCGTCATAGTCAACAACGTCTTTCCATTCCTGATTTCAACAGCGCTCATCCGCTCATTCAACCCCACCCATCAACAATACCAACTCATCAAGGCGTTCTCGCTCCTTTTTCTTGGGATGTTCCTCTCCTCACTCGCCACCCTGAATTTTTCCCTCGCCTTCCTTGTTGGTCTTCTCGCCGCACCACTCACCTATGTGCAAACGTTCCCCAACCGACCCGTCGTCACAATTCTCTTCGTTATCCTCCTTAGCCTTTTGACTCCTACAACTGTGTTGTTGGCTGGTTCTTATTACTGGAATCTGGGTGTAGGAGAGGTTCTGAAAGAGGCAGCGTTTGGATGGGATGTCTGGGGTATGAATACTCAGGTTGTGGTTTGGTGCGTTTGGTGGCCTGCTTGGGTGGTTGGTATGATTCAGCTTGCTGGGAAGCCTCGAGATGAGAAAACCAAGCATGAGGAGACAATAGCCAAGGCGTAGAGACTTGTAGTTATAGAAATCGGATCTCACGCAAGTGGTTCTTCGGTAAGGGACATCTTCAGCCATTCCACTTAAATTTCTGTGCTCGCTAGAATGGGCTCTCTTTAACATCATAGGCTCGATATGTTCCTCAAAAATGACATGATGTGTAACCTAATATTAGTATTAGTTTAGCTCATCTGGTATAGGCGACTACTACAGCAATCGATGTTTGAGAGACGTAAATGTTTCCATAGCGTTATGACATAACCGTGCTTTGATTTTAAGTAAAAGATGACTTGTAATGCAGTTGGTGAACCGAGTCTTGAATGGGCCACGTAGAAAACGGGCCATAATTTTATCATGCATGCATAGTTAGGATGATATCTTTGGAACCTTTATTTTTCAAGTTCAAAATCAACAGCAGATACTTTTACCCTAAATATTATCATTCAGAGGAAATCTCACTTTTCATTGCCATCTGCAGCTGTGATCTTGTCATCAGTGCAGGATATAAAATAAAAAGCACAAACAAAGGCACTAATGAAATTAATTATGTGTTCAAATAATCTTAGCGGGCGTGCTCATCTGGCAAAGAATCTTGGTTCTCTTCCTGTTGAGCAAGTCTCCCTCCTGAAGTAAGATAACTAGTTGAGCGAGCTTTCCATGTACAAATAACCTCAAAATCTTTCATGTTTGTTCAATCAAAGTGTCCTTCATGCCAAGAAATTATGGAAGTAAATACAGGCCGTAAGTGATGGGAGACGTGGAATACTCGGAGACGGTTTCGAAGGAGCTGGGATATCTTGACTTAGGTCAAGGTGATGTAATGATAGCTTCGGCTACCACATATTGCACTTCGAGTGATTAAGAATTAATTTACAGCCCAAAAGCAAATTAGTGTGTCAACAAGAGGCAATTTCAGAACGCAAGACATATTCTCTCTTGAAAATCTATTTTACATGCCAGTGTCCCGAAGTGATCTAGTCCAGACACCATGATATGCGAGATTACGCAGCCCATACATCCTGGCCCTTCGTCTCGATCCAGTTACCCAAGTTGTTGACACTTGAATCCCATTCTTGCAGTCTTGATCTCATACCATCGATTTGGCTCATATCAAGTACCTTTGGTTGTACCCAGTTTATCCTCGCAATCTCGTCAACCTGATCGATGCTACCACGGAGAAGTCCTAAGCTTAGTGCCTTCATTATCAAATGTTCGATCTCATCGGGCTTCACTTTGGTCTCCTCGGCAATGGTGCGGAACGACATTGCTCGGTCATGTGGTGGTCTTCGGAAGACTGTCTCAGTCAAGGCTGCCAAGTAGATCTTCTGTCGAAGTCCATCCTTATGTTCTGAAAGTAATGGATTTGAGGAAATGTGTCCAGCCAAAACATCGTACGCAGCGAGGTCCCCTCGGTTGAAGGCAAATAGTAACTGTCGTAGCCAGGCATCATCCTTCGTCAAGGTGTCAAGAATCGGATGCAACAAAAGCTCTCCAAAGTTGTAGATTGTATCTGATATTAGTGCTGCTATGCTGAGATCATAAGCACGGTTTCTGCACTCTGTTGGGGTAAGTTGCTTCAAGTCGATACATGCGAGGTAGAGGAGAGCGTTTCGATAGTAGGCGGCGAAATCAGATTTAGACTTGTGTTGTTAGCATGGTTCAACAGGCACAGGCGTGCAACAAACCTGGTAGTATTCCGCATTGACACGGTAGAAAGAAGCGTGAACAATTGTCTCGACTGAGTCAAACGAGTCCAATATCTTCTCTGACTTGTCCAAGTCCTTTCTTGTTCCGTCCAAGTCCTTAAGCTCAAGCTTCACCGTCGCCACGGCCACCGTCGCATAGACATGTGCATCTTGTGAATTTGGATTATCGACCTTCTTCGCGGCGGCTTCCAGGAAAGACAAACGCTCTTGCGGTGCTGAGAGGCAATTAGTAAGGTAGATATAACTTGCACTGATAGCAACCTACTTGGACATTGTGCAGCAGCTCTCAGCGCCAAAGTAACAAGCTTCAGCTGATTGATCTTGTCCGCGAATGTGAGGATAAATGTCTTGTAGAAAGGTAATCGTTGCGCAGCGCTTTCTTGTGTGTTGAAGAACTCTACTAAAGCATCCGTCAACTGATGCCATAGCTTTCGTTCCCAAAGGTCTTCAAAGGTAATGTAGAGGTGCTGTGAGTCTGCAGGTGCCGCGTCGCGCTGATCTGCGAGGAAGTCTGGAATATCGGTATTCATGGCGGGCTGGTATTATACCTCCAGGAATTCCAATCGAGTGTGGTTGAGAAGAAGAAGTTGCAATTCAGTGTTGACTTACGTTACGGTACTAGCAAATATCTGGACCAACGCGGCAATCGCAGCCTTGAAGCTCCAGGGTCGCCCACTTTCCACTAGCGCGTCAGGTGCCAAGCTTTGTTTGACAGGGGTGCGCCAATTGACGGGGGCTCTGGAAACAACCTCAATTCAACCTCTCAAGCTTCCCAATTGATATTGAGCCAGCTTGTAGTGATGCAGAAGTCCTGCGGATCGTCGACGATGAACGGTCTTCGGACTGCTGCGCGCATGAAGAAGGGTGGTCTAGCCAATGCCACCCCACGAAATCACATCTCTGATATTGCCATCACAAGAACCGGAAAGCCCATCATTCGAACACAAGGTGGCAGGTCAGTGCTTGTTTCTGGGAGATTGAAATAGAACATTTACTAATTGCTGCTTATAGGTCTTCTCTTGGAGGTAATTGACGCAAGCTGAAGCTCTTCCAACCTTTCGCTAAACCAAATGTAGGACACACGGTTACGGTCTTTGGCGCAACTGGATTTTTGGGACGATACATTGTGAACAGACTTGGTACGCGGTAATCCAGGTGGACTCACAGAGTTGGATTGCTGATGATTGAGTAGCTAGGCAAGGGTGCAATGTCATCATACCATTCCGAGAGGAAATGGCAAAGCGTCATTTGAAGGTGTCTGGAGATCTGGGAAGGATTACATTCATGGTATACTCGACGAACCTCTGTCAGTATCGGATGCTGTTATTGACTGGTTTAGGAATTTGACCTCAGAAATACGCCTTCACTGGAGGAAAGTGTTAGACATTCTGATGTGGTTTACAACCTCATTGGCAGAAACTACCCCACCAAGTGAGAAAAAGTATTATCGAAACTATCGTAGATTTAGCTAATTGCAGTAAGGAACTTCGATTTAGAAGATGTCCATGTTGAGGGTGTCGAACGTATTGCTGAGGCTGTTGCCAAATACGACGTTGATCGATTCATTCATGTGTCTTCTTTTAATGCTGATGCAAACTCTCCTTCAGAGTTCTTCCGGACCAAGGTCAGATGAAAATGCATAAAATTTCTCATTTTGGAAGCTAATGTGCTCTAGGCGAGAGGTGAGGCTGTTGCGCGCAGCATCTTTCCAGAAACCACCATCGTTAGACCTGCCCCTTTGTTTGGGTTCGAGGATCGACTCCTCCATAGGCTTGCTGGTGTGACAAACTTCTTAACATCAAATCACATGCAAGAACGATTCTGGCCCGTCCATGCCATTGATGTTGGTATGGCACTAGAGAAAATGCTACAAGATGATAGCACTGCTCAGCAGACATACGAGCTTTACGGACCAACGAACTACTCAACAGCCGAGATTGCCCAATTAGTAGACAGAGAAATCATCAAGCACCGCCGACATATTAACGTCCCCAAACGTATCCTCAAGCCTGTTGCGAAGATCCTGAACCAAGCTCTTTGGTGGCCAATCATTTCCGCTGATGAAGTGGAGCGAGAATTCATTGATCAGAGGATTGACCCATCTGCGAAGACATTCAGGGATCTCGGCATCGAACCTGCGGACTTGGCCAGTCTAACATTTCATTACTTGGTGAGCTGCGAGTCGACTCGTATAATACTACTATGCTAACAACTCAACAGCAAGGATATAGAAGTTCATCGTTCAATGACTTGCCTCCAGCAACGGAGCGTGAAAAGAGAGAAGAGAAGAAGTACTTGCATGTCCTGGATGATCAGTAGTTGCTTTCATCAACCAAAACATGTAATTACATAGGAGTTACGACTGTACATAAAGTCAAAATTAGACGTCCATCCAAAAGGCCAAATATATTGAAGCATTGTGATTTCTGCATTCTTGGACTCTATTCGAACCTATTTAATTCTTCTAGTTCGAATTCGCAATGTTGGGAACAAGATTTCGACAACTGTTACGATTTTAATATCACAATTCTGTTTCAATCTCAAGTTAAAGGTCAAGTAGAATTCTTGTTCGGTGTAGTACCAGTAAGGCCATTGGTGGGCCTTGCCAGCTGATATACTATGCCTCTTGTGGTTGGAAGCCAGTAAATGACATTCTGTGAGACTCTACGATTAACTAGAAGCTTGGCTGTCTGCATACAGCCGTTGGGGATTTTCCAGTTCGACGTGATGCCCAAAAAACTTCCTGAGTGCTAACTCTGTGGCTCAAATCTGCATCAAACTCGGTAAAAAAAACTTGAAGAACACCAAACCCAAGTCACAACACGAACATCACCAAAAATGGACAACGACGACGATGAACCCCTGTAAATACCGCTCCAACACTCTTCCTATCGACTTTTTTTCTTGACAAAAAGTTTACTAATAATCATAAAGCCGCTTATCCGGCGCCGCACTCGATGCGCTAAAAGAATTCTACGCCGACCGTGACGCATTGCAGAAAAAGTTCGAGGATCTAAAGACGGGTGCCGAGGATGAGTTTGATGGTGCTACTGATGGAAGTGGAGGGGAGAGGAAGGCAAAGGTGTTGAGTATGGATGTTTTTCAGGAGAGCTGGCAGGATAGTCAGTTTTGGGTATGTGTTATGAAGTTCTCTTTTCGGCTAGTAGAAGAACTCTTTGAGAGCCAGGAGAAAATGGAAGTTAGACATAGAATATTGGAGAGGATGTGAGATGCTGATGAGTTGACGATAGTATTCCGATGAGACGGCTACTGTGTTGGCAGGGGAGTTACTTGATGGTGCAACGGCGGATACGACGATTGCGGTTGTCAGTGCACCGAGTGTGTTCATACAGCTCAAGAATATCCTCGTAAGTTCTCCGTATCTTTAAAATCCTGCTCATATCCTTCCTTCTCTTCGTCTTCAAGCCTCCCTCTAAGATCAACCTACAGAATAAGAAAGACAAGCCCGCTGCCTCTCGTCCCAAAATCTGGCTCCTGGAATTCGACAAACGCTTCGATGTTTTCGAGGAATTTGTATTCTACGATTTCAAGAGTCCGCTAAAATTACCTTGTAGGTCCCTTTCTAATATCCACATATTATTAGATAGAATTCAGACTAACTAATGCTTTTACAGCGGAAATGAAAGGGAGCATCGACAGATTCATCGTAGACCCGCCATTTCTGAGTGAAGACTGTCAGACCAAAGGTGAATCTTTCCTACTTGCTTGATTAAATTTGTGGTTACTAATTCTCAGCAGCTGCAATGACAGTCCGCTGGCTATCCAAATCTTGGCCCTTCACCAAACCGTCAGACTCACGCCTCATAGTCTGCACGGGTGAGCGGATGGAAAGTCTGATCAACAAGCTCTACCGCCCATCCGGTATTGCAACGACAAACTTTGAGCCTGTCCATTCCAAAGGTCTGAGCAATGAATTCTTCTGCTACGCGAATTTCGAATGTAGTAAGTGGAAGTGGAGAGAAGAGAAATCGGAACCCTGACGGAAATTGAGACAGAATAGATGATTATGCAGATTTGTGTAGCTTTTGCCTTGATGCGTTCTAGGGTATAGGTACAAGATCATGGTGTCATACGCCAAACTCCTAACTATGCAACCTTTATCCTTCCATGAGATGATCCTTCCTCAAATATGATATTCCTGTGAATAAGTTTATGTCAGTGAGCGAACGACGTAGAATAATAGGAATGCCTGTTCGCTCAGAACTTGAGACTTCGAGGCTAGTGTAACGTTGTGGTCATTGAACTTGAACCACTGTTGGTTTGGTCAGCATATCGCGTTGATTAAAAAACACATAGCGGCTTCCATACCTGATCGCCTACTCTCGAATATGAGACGTAATGACCCGTTTCAAGATTTCCAACATGAACTACAACAGTTTGTAGATCGTAAGTACAAGATCGAGCTAGCTCATAGCTCTGCTTTGTGTCTGGATTCTTGGCACGATTTGTGTATGGAAACATCTCAAGCTGCAAAGGGAAGGAAACTTTAGTATCGATCTTGGAAGCCAGACCATTGTACTGTTTGAAACGCTATAATGGTTGTAAGCATTGTGAATCATCCATTGTAGCAACGGAAACGGTGTAGTTAAGTGGGAATGGAAATGCCGAACTTGGCAGGCTTCAAGCCATAGCCATAACCATGTTCACCCGATAGTTGAATCACTTGACCTAATGAATATAATATGACCACAGTCGTAATGAAGCGAGCCTTACTAACCTTCAATTGAATGCAGAGTACATTCGGTAAGCTCTTGATGCTGAGCTGCTTTTTTGCCTCTTGTGTACTACATTGGTGACATGAATACTCGCAGCGCTCTGGTCTGCTGTATTCTTCATCCAGACATCTTTGTAGACTTAATCCAGATGCCTTGAGGCTCTTCTTCTTGGAGAGGACATCCAATCCTAGACTTAAGTCAAGAAAAGACTCTACCGAAGTGTTGATGTCGCCGCAACTTTGACAAGTGATTGTGCTTTGCAGTTTCCCATAAAATGTTTGATGCACGATGCATTTGCAACCTGCATCATTCTCCGATTTGATCTTTTTGACTGGACTATCCTCGATCTCTGCAGGCCTACTTCCGCCATTGATTTCATGCAACTCCTCCGTGAGGAACTGAAAGAACTCATGTGCATCTTGTTCTTTGTTGGTTGCCAATTCCTCATATGCTTTTCTCTTCGAAAGCCAGAAACTTGCAAGGATATTCGCAGCAGAGTAACCTGTTGTCAATTCTAGGGCATAGAACTCTTGAAACATGTCATCCATCGCGCAGCTCATACAGTTCTTATAAGAACAATCCGCACTTTGGTGCCCATCGCCAAGATAGAAATTTCGCAACAGAGGATTGTGTACGAAGGATTGTAGGATGACGTTCATGTAGCACGTAGCCCCCATATTGTAGATTCCCCTAATACCACTCGCACGGCATGGTGCCACAACTGTATTCGTTGCGATGAATCGAGGGTCTTCTTTAACAGGGTCTGTGAACAGTTCATCGAGCTTCCGTTTTCGTGCTGATTGAAATGACTAGGTCAGCTCAATCCAATGGCAGAGGTTTCCACTAGGGAAGATTACGGCATGAAAAATGACACTCACTATATGATCCTCTACCTGATTTTCGCAATCTCAAATCCTCGAGGGTGGGATCGAACACGAAATCGTCACACATCTGACAATACAAGCACCCATTTCTCGATTCGACATCTAGAAACTTCAGTAATTGTGTTTTTCCAGCAAAGGTAATCATTACAGAATCTGTGCGAGAACTCCGCCCCATGTTCACTTCGACCTTGCTCCGTGGTTGTGGCGGAACATTGTAGACATAAGTAGTTGGGAGTAAGTGTTGTGAATGGATACCCTTTGGTCGTCTTGGATGTTTGCGGTACAATTGGAGTATTGTCAAATATTACTCGCAAACAAGTTTTGTAATTATGAATGCTTTTATTCATCCGCTCGGGGCCACCATTTGCCAGAAGCATCTGTAGATGGTCTGCATTGCCATGCTAGATTAGCAACGTACTGACAAGGCTGACACCACGATTCCCAATGACGGGAGCTTACCACATCCAAAAAGGGGGACGCCTGGTTGGGGTTCTTTGATCTTGAAACTCTTTGGAGAAGCCGGTGTAGCAGGTGTTGCTGGTCTGGAAGAAGGCATATTGCTGCTCATCCTGAAGCCTCAACGTTCTGGTTGCTTCCCCTTCACCAATTCCGACTTCGAGAGTCAATTCAGAAGGCTTAAGCGTGAAGGTAAGCTCCGGCTCCTGACGATCGTCGGCGTCGAGGGCCTCAAACGCCGACCTTCATGGCCGGTGAGACCCACTTTAGACCTCGTCTTCATACTAAACTACTTTGGGTCATTGATTTTGAAATAGAACATAAAGTGCATTGAGTTTCGAGAATCTCATGATACATATGATTGTTGCACTACCTCCGAAGTCATATGTTACGAAGTTTTCGTTTTTCTATTTCTTGAATGTTGTCCAGCAATTTGTTGAGTCTTCTCATAGGGATAAAATCTTGAAGCCAGCGGCAAACCATACCGTAAAGGCCAACTCTGCCGAGGCTTCTTCCTGTCGCTCTTCAAACTATAAATCTCTAGACATTGAACAACAACATTTATTGTTCCATCTCATCACACCATGGCGACTCAACTAGTCCCGCTACGAGAAGTAGAAAGGCTGAGCGCAAATGTAATCCGTGTCCTGGGAGGTAATCCTGGAAAGGTAAACAAGACCCAAATGCACATCCCGCGTACTGGCTCTTGCTGACCAACGCTTTAAGTTCACGTTACAAGGTAAGACAGCCTTGTACCAACTTCAAGCTCCATGTGACAGCATTTGATTTGACCCTTCGCTAGGGACGAACACTTATTTGGTGGGCACTGGCAAAGACCGCCTTCTGATCGACACTGGTGAAGGGAAGCCAGCATGGATTGCTTCTTTGAAAGATATTCTTCAGAAGGAAAATGCCACAATTTCACACGCCGTGATCACACACTGGCATCACGATCATGTGGGAGGTATCAAGCACTTACTGGAATACTCTCCATCGACCATAGTCTATAAAAACCAGCCAAGTGATGGACAGCGAGACCTTGTGGATGGTCAACAATTCCGTGTCGAAGGTGCCTCTCTTTATACAGTTTTTTCTCCTGGCCATGCTCAAGACCACATGGCCTTGGTTCTTGAGGAAGAGGATGCGATGTTTACCGGGGACAATGTCTTGGGCCATGGTACAGCTGTTTTTGAGGATCTTCACACTTATTTAAACAGCTTGAACAAGATGAAGTTGGCATTTCGAGGCCGCGCTTATCCTGGGCATGGGGCGATAATTGATGATGGTCCTAAGAAAATTATGGAATACATCAGGCATAGGCAACAGCGTGAGGATCAAGTGATCCAAGTTCTTAAAACAGTTAGACAGGACGTGGAAGTGCGAAAAGATGAGCTTGATGAATGGACTTCGATGGAAATTGTCAAGATCATCTACAAAGATTTCCCTGAAAATCTTTACCTACCAGCAAACGGCGGCATCGTACAAATTCTACATAAGTTGGAAGAAGAAGAGAAGGTGGCCGAGAATACAAAGACTGGGAGATGGAGGCTGAAAACCCGTGCAACATTATAATTGTAGGAGGCAAGAATCTCAGCGTTGGTTCACTCATTTGTAAAGAGGTAACTGGCAGTCCAGATGTGGCCGAAAGCTTAGGCATAGATGCCGAAACCATGCTTCAGATCTCGATCTCGCTTTTTAAGTCCGTTGGGGATTAAACGCACTCTGGGTCTATATATGGCGAACAGAAACGAAGACATTTGAGTACCCTTGGGAATCCCTATATCCTCTATGATCTAAGCATGGCCATGTTGGCAAAATGTGGGTATCAGGTGTTTGTCTCTACACATATACTGTACGTAGTACAAGCCGGTGGCCGATACCGATGTCAAGCCCGAGCAACAAAGACAAGACTAGTCAGCGCCCTTGCCTTTCCACGCTATCATACTCTGCTTGTCTATGGGAGAGGGCTAGCAGTTTTGTGAGCCTTAAAAATGTGGTCAATTAGTAGGATGGTCTATATTGGCATTGCATCGAAGTTACTATGTAATCTACCTAGGGAACTGTTGCTAGAGTACCACTTCAGGCTGCAACATAACTTATGAGAGTATGCTGATCTCTACAATATCTGGGAGAGAGCAATTACCAATCAAAATGGCGAAAGATGCAAGTTGCTAGGATTCCCCACCTTCCACACCATCCTCCTGGTGCTCCAAGAGGTGAAGTGAGGAATCAGATCAAAGCATGGGCTCATCAGATGAGCAAGAAATGCAGGTTGTGACGCACCGTATCTTCAAGCAATAGAAGCCGCAGCCTCGCACCTAAGATGGTGTCAAGCGTAGCAAGGACAGGGCAAGACAAGCCCATCGGCAATACATAAAGCTAAATTCCGCTATTCATGGAGGTTGACCCGCCAATCATAGCATTAAAATCTGACGACGGAGGCTTTGTCCGCAGGATTATTCCTCTCCTTAACTCTATTGCTCTAAGTGCTGCTGAGGTAGATCCAACAGTAAGACTTGATGCCATAGAGGTACTACCCGGCACTTTCTGGTTGTCCAAACACGCCGGTCGTAATAACAGATTCCGAATGCCGAGTGCCATTCACCGGACGAGATCTTGACACCTGTAATGCAATGCAAAAAACAGAATTTGCGCAGGTATCAGGTGCAAAGCCGGTGCCAATTTATGAAGCTTACCTATCCACTTTTAAGACATCCTAGCACGGTTACAACGGCAGTTCTATCCTACGATCGCGATCTGATTTGTTGGTGGACAGGGCGTCAGACAAAAAATACTCTTCTTTATCGAGAAAATGAGGGCATTCAGAGCACGAGCCGAAGATTCCGGCTAACATTTGTACGCTAGAGTGGCATGTAGCGTGATGCAGTTAGTACTTTGCAGGTGGATCATTTTCCACAACCAATGATAATTTAGAGCCAAGAAGCCGGTCCGGTCGCCAACCGTTTTTATCAGCCTTGTCGACTTCTTGTGTCATACAGAGAGCTCTTTGCAAAAGAGCTCACATTATTAATGCCCAGAGCCAACAGGACCGCCACCCGACTTCCGATACGGAGAACATGACTACAACTGATCAGAACCATTGAAACAGCAGCTACTCTTAACAAAGATGCTGAGTACACTTGTAGATTACAGTTCAACTGTGTCAGCAATAGTACTTTATAACTCGTTCCGCCTGAGTAATATACTGGATGAAGTAAGTTCAAAAAGCTGGCGTTGGCCACTAATTGCTTACATGACTTGGACATCGGTCCCAATTGACTCAGACCTTTGTAGCATATGGATTGCAGTGCCTAAGGATCCGCCTGCATGGACACCGAATAGTTAAAGGTTCGGAGCCGGTTCCGGTCTATCACTCTCACAACACATGCCTTTGTCTGGTTACCCATTCGGATTTGTCGGTACATATTTCATCTCTTGTAACGTCATTATAAGTGCTCCGATACTTTTCTTCTTTTTCAGACCATAAAACCTTCTAGAGCTGCCTTCCATGCGGCTAGGGTTATATATATATATGGTATCGTAGTGATCCTATCGTTCCCTCCAAAGTCACCCCTGCCACGAAGTCCCTCCATACCTAACTCTCTCCAACAAACGACTTTGCGGCAAGGACAATACTAAATGCAGAATCTTTCGCAGAAAGCCCTGCCTCTTACCGGCGCGCTTCTTCTAGGGCTTGCTTCGATTGCAAGCGCACACGGCCAGAATGAGGGGAGCACCATGAATATGGACGAGTCAGAAATGTCTCGCCCAACGATAGATTCGAGCACCGCGCCAGCAGAATTCTCCACGTATTTCCAGTATAGCGAACATTCTGGTTTGATGATGGGACACATCATACTTATGGCAATTGGATGGGTGTTCATCTTGCCAATAGGCAAGCAATCTCTTGCTGAACTACAAACTGAACTCTAATATAACTTCAGGGGTTATGCTGTCTATCTCTGGATCGCGATACCGCCTCCTGCTGCAATTTGCATTTGTCGCGACGAATGCTGTAGGAGTTTTACTAGCTACCATATACAATGCAAGCTCGCCTGACTTGTATCCCAACAATGCACACCACAAGCTGGGATGGGTCTTGACTTGGGTGGTCAGCGCCCAAGCTCTTATGGGAACCGTTGGCACATACGCAGGACTTAAAGAGAATGATCATCACCGTGGGGGGCGAGAGGCTTCCATCCCAATCTCGGCCGAAGCAATGGCGGCGTACCAGCGACTTAATAGCTTGAGATTTGAGACACATCGGTTTTCCAACGACAGTGGACAGGGGACAGAGCCAAATACGGAATCTTTGAGGAGTCAATCTGTCTCTTCGATTAGGTCTGACAACTCTCCTCTTCCCGAGATGTGCCATGAGCTTGAAGATGTAGAATTGGAAGAGAAAGCAGCACTGCTCGGTGGGAGCATATTGGACCAATTCTTATCCAACCGAACTCCAAGGCTGCTGTCAGTGAAAGTGCAAAAGCTGTTCCAGTTCTTCTACAATTCGATCGATCGATCCATTTTGATGCTCGGATGGGCGAGTATTCTCACGGGTGCTATTACATACGGAGGCTTCTTTGTAAGTCCAGTTCTTAATGTTGCATTTACAATTACTAAAACTATTTATATTTAGATTGGCGCTGGGGTATTCAGTGGACTTGCTCACTTTATTAAAGGAAGCGTTTTTTTCTGGTTTGGTATTATGTCCTTAGGTCGTTGGGCTGGGTGCTGGGCATCAATTGGCTGGGTAGATACCGTTCTGCTTTTTCAAAAGTTCGTCGCTAACTGTAGCAAAGGCGTGGAACATCAATACTTCTGTTAGAAACAAGCCATCAGCGGAATTTGTGGAGAGTCTAATGATTTTCATTTATGGAATCACCAATGTCTTCCTTGAACACTTAGCTGGATGGGGAAGCGCGTGGACCGCACAAGATCTGGAGCATCTTTCGATCACATTTCTCTTTATTGGCGGTGGATTAGTAAGTTGCATATCAGAAATTGTGTGTTGCGAAGCTAATAACCAGCAGTGTGGTATGCTCGTTGAATCGAAGAGAGTCCGAGATCTGCTTAATGTTACATCTCTAGCGAACGAGCAGAAACAATTAGGAGAGCAGAGGCCAAAGAGCTACGGATTCTCTATGAATCCACTCCCAGGGCTTGTTACTCTTCTTGTAGGGATCATGATGAGCTCTCATCATCAAGACTCCATGGTTTCTACGATGATCCACAAGCAATGGGGAAATCTACTGATAGGAGGAGCATTTGCACGTGGCGCAACCTACATTATATTCTACCTCAAGCCACCTACCTCTGCTTTACCAAGTAGACCGCCCACCGAGCTCATCACTGCTTTCTGCTTGATGGCTGGTGGCTTTATCTTTATGGTTTCAGTAAGCCATCACCATTTTTGAACTAAGACGTCAAGCAGCCACTAACCTATTAATCCAGGCGCGGGATACTGTTTTGGCAATAGAGGCAAACGGCCTCGATGCAATGTTTGTGTTCACTCTCTCCATGGGTTTAATCACATTCTTAATGGCGTGGATCATATTCGTCATCGCAGTCAAAGGATGGGCAGTGAGAAAGGAGCAGAAATCGAGATTTTCATACCAACCTGTCATGCCTGCAGCTTGATGTACAGGCATTTCTTGAATGGTACTGTATAAGCTTGTCACAGATGTACGGGTCGCATTGATTGAATTTATTTTGGGCATTGTAGGCGCAGCGAAGATACCTTTGATATTGTTACTTTGCATTCTCGGGCTCAAATAAACGAGTACTGTAACTCATTTTCGACATATTATAATAATAAAAATTATCTCATCGGGTCTTCTTTCAATCTGTCGAAGTGTTTATCCCTAACCAAAGCATAGATAACTACATGAGGTGACACAACGGGAGACTTCTAGTACACTGTGTGACGTGCGATAAATCCTCGATAAATCCCAAGGAATGGCATGGTAATAGCCTCCAAGTGGACTATGCAATATGCAATAAAAGCCTCAATATTTTGTCCCCGGCCCTCTATTCTATGAAATTGTTGAGAAATATCCTGATAACGGCTCGGAGTACATTTAACAACCGCTGTTCTGTCTCAGGTGCTTAATGGTAGTTTCCGGAAAACGATGCTTCGGTTTTTTCAAAATCCATGGATTGTAAGACCATAGGTCAAACCTCTGCGTACACCACGCCTTGAGTCTCCTAGATGTATTGTACAATCCACTAGAATATCCTTAAATCTCTAAGAGAATGAACTCAAATTGCCTAGATAGGATTAGAGAATGTATTATATTTTCTTTCCTCAAGTAAAACGCTAGGCAAGACTCCTCGGACAGTTGTCTAGGTATATTCAGAGTTTTGACGCACGCACTTAACAGCTGCACTAGTAAATCCATTCATCACAGTAACATCATACATTCCCCATATTTATTTTGTACTTTGTCTTCGCATTCTGCGTTCTGAGGTAGTCATGCAAGGATTTACACCTCCGCTCCTGTAGACCCTCTTCACTCTTTGAAAGTCAACCCACCACCCCAACTAATCTCACTGTTCTTTCCACCCTCAAGATCTACCTTACCCTCTGTGACGCCAGTTTCGAATGCACAGCTGCCCATGTCCATTTTCTTGGCAGGGCCGGTGGGCGAGATGTCAAAGTCGAAAATATCCATTGGAAGACCGAGAGTTGTGCATGCACTGCGGTGAGTGTTAGTATTTTAGTAAGTACTAGACAATGTGGAGGAGGTCGTCTTACTTGGGGATGTCTACAATTCCGGCAACGTGGCCTTGGACAGGAGCACAAGAGAGGAGGAGGTAGACTTGGTAGTCTGAGTAGCCGAAGCGGCGAAGGTATTCTATGCAACCTGTTGGAGGATTAGCAAAAGTTCGTAAACGCTATCAGGATCATGGGAGAATAGAGGGCCTAGAGGACCTATGCAAAAGAAGGTACTTACGGAGTGTAGTCTGACGGTAGGCGACTGTCACGTCCATATAATGCTCAGAGGTTGTTAGTATTAAGACAAATAAAATGGAGCTACTCATGGATGGACCGCGGTGATTGACGTACTTGCTTTCCGTGCTGGTCGACAGAGAAACCTTCGAAGGTTAAGTATCTGCCAGGCCCATAGTGTGGTTCAACTGGGCCGGGAAGGTAGAGTGGTGACTTCATTCCCAGATCTGCTATTCCGTTCTTCATGACTTTGAAGTTGATGGTAATCTGGATCCTGATCAGCATTGTTCTCTCGAAAAGACAACAGTTGCGTGTAGGGATTCTTACCACACCGGCCATTTCAATTGCTCCGCAAAATGAAATCTCGCCTGGCAAAGTATTAGTCTATCGCCGAAGTCGGGGTTGATAGTAGAAGCTTACCATCACCTTGAGAGAAATGCAAATCTCCAACACTGAATTTGGCTCCTTTGACATGAACCGGAAGGTAGACTTTACTGCCTCTAGATAGATTCTTGATGTCACAATTGCCCCCATGTTCTGGGCGCCCTGGTACCGTTTCAGCCATGCAATCACGGCCTCTCTTCCTTATCACCCTGACACTCACCAGGAATAGTTCTCGCACCCTCTTTTCCCACCTTCTCCTTGATCGTATCGTCGCCACTCCCGGCATGAACATTTTGAGGGTTTGGAGGTTGAGCGACAATGCGGTCTAATTTGTTGGCTGCGATCAGTTCTCCTTCGCGCTTGTTCCAAGTTGCGAGGACTTCCGCAGATGGTGCACAACCTAGGATACCTGGGTGGATGAGGCCGGGAAATTTGACATGTGGGATGTGACGAGATGTGCAGTAGATGCCTTCAAAGTCCCAAATAGCCTTCGCTCTGTTTGTTGTGTTAGCATGTATTTAATCATTCGAATTTGATTTTAGAGAATAAGACTCGGAAAAAGTGTTTAAAGAAGGCTTTTCTCGAAGTCATAAGCCATCGTAAGGAGAGATACTTGGAGTTCGAACAACCCACTAGAGTAGTCGAGAAGTTTTTCTACCGTCGGTTTTGTCACCGAGCCTACTCGTGCGCTCAAGAAATGATTAGGCAGAAAACATGATATGGGCGAATAATACCTGGGAGCTTTTGAAGTGACTCTTCGATATATTTGGGATAAAGGGTTGACTTACGCGGTAGGATAGATCTCATCTAGGAAACCTCCTCCATTCTTCTTATCAAAAACACCTGACCTTTGTCAATACGTGTACCTATCTTCGGTACATCTGCATGACTAACCTGTACTAGAGAAATCATCAGCAAGATGGCTTCAACGCTTTGGAATAGTCACTTACAATCCCCAAGGTGATTTCTCCATCGGCTGCACATCCATGATCTCCACGAGCAGAACATCACCTGGCTCCGCAGACTCAATCTCGAATGGACCGGAAAGATAATGGATCTTGGTAAGATCAACATCCTTCATGTCATCCGCACAGTCATTATTTCCTAAGAACGCGCGTCAGAAAGACGGCAAATTCTTGATAACATTCGCGGACAAGTATTTACCAATTTGACCACCAGTCCAGTCAACCTATGTTTGAAAATTTAGAAGTGAGTTGCGCAACTGAATTCGGAGGAACCTACGCATTCGATCTTGACTGTCTCCCCATTCTTGATCGAGCCCGAGAACGGTATATCTGGGTGCCACCTGTTGTGCAGTTGAGGCTGTTGATCGGCGGGTGTCTCGAGTGAGACCTCGCATATTTTTCGGATCTCCGTCAAACCCATTGTAATGCGAGTTGTATATGGGGATACAAAGGAAGTAGGAATGAAAGACCGTGATGAAATGAAGAGGTAGTGACAGCAATGGAAGATGAAGATGAGCGCAGGTATATGGTTCCCCGCAGTCGGATAGTGTTCGTCTGATAGTATAAACGTAACCTGCCGATAAGCGACTTCCTTATCGAGGCCTGCCCCTCTCTGTTCGCCTCCACAGAAGGTACGCCCAGCAACTACCCACAATGGAGGAGCGGAATAGTACGAGTAGTGCGGGGGCGGATGTCATGTCAAAAGTAGCCGTTAATAATAATTTAGTACTTTTGATAGAAACATCTAACCGGCGATTAGGTATCTCGTATATCATATGCATTACGTATATTCCACGAATTTGGCCTATCCTTACACCATTTCAAGCCCCAATTCCTGTCAAAAAGTCGTCCACCGATATCTCCCTTTACGTCACTAGCTTATGAGATTTGCTATTGGTAATGAAGGTCCAACCACTTCACCTCGTTCTAAGCTTGCTGTAGGCTGGCGGCGGTTCTGAGGGGATCCCGGTCAAATTCCCACTAGACGAAGTGACTTGTGCGGACTGTTTGCTTGAATATTCTTTACTGCTGTCAAGATCTGAAAGTCTGAGGTTCAAAATTTCATGCTTATTCTTCCATTCTTGTTGACTGGCAGCGAATCCTTGACTCGTCTCCGGCGTTGGAGGCGGATCAGTTACCTTAGTGATTAGGTATGCCGTTGATGCTTCGGCAATGCCGTATATCAGGACTCCGAGCAATGGGATTCTCTGGAATATGTAAAAACCAATACCGAAGCCAAACAAAATGCCTTCTCTTTCATGGAACCATCGCTTCTTCTGCTCCTTCGTAAAATGTACCCGGGAGAAGTAAGGTTCAAGGAGCTCTCTCATCAGACTTCTGGATGCAAAATAACTTTGCAGAAAGACAACGAGATATTTGCGTGGGAGGAAGAGACCTGTCCCAAAAACGATGGCTGCTGGTCCAAGACCCACTACGGAATTAAAGGTGTAGAAACTGGCAGCCGGCAAAATGAGCCTTCCTACGTATGGAACATAGGATAATGCAAATATTGCCAATGATATCCCGGCCTTCTTGCCAAAGCGCATCAAAAACATCGTGATAGCTTCAGCAGTACTTTTCGTATTGGTGCTACCATCTCGAGTGGTGTATTTCCGGAGGTTGAGATAGTACTCGTTTCGTAGTTTGGATTGATCCTCGTCTTTGTGTTTGGCATAATACTAGAGAAGTGACTCAGCTTGTGACCTCGAGAGGAAAATTGTGAGGCTGATAATCCCAAATCATGATGGAAGAATCTGGTCGGATACGAGACTGATGTGAAGCACTCACTGTTTCGTCCACCCATTGCAGTCCATTGGAGGGTCAGCAAAAATCTAGAGAAGGTGAATAATCTTGACTTACGACTCCATAAACCTAACCTATTAGCATTTCGTAGTTATTTAATTGAGGAGAGAGAGCTCACATATTATCCAAGGTAGGTGTAACATATCTCATCAAGGTCATGAGAAACAATGGGACCTGTAGGACATAATTTTGAATGAAGTCAAGGCCGCCCACTACTTTCTCGTCCCAAGTGGCATGTTCGAAGTTCACAACAAATGATAAGAACCACAGCAGAACTTTGATTCCAATGATCTAGTAATGGAATCAGTTTCATAGGCATACTAACTGAATTAGCCTGATTCTCACTGGAATTGCAATGGCAAGTCGAATAGCAATGCCGACAGCCACAGCTATTGCAGCCTGCTTGTAGTGCACAGAGGTGAAGAGCTTGGGGTTTTGTAGTGCCCGATGAGCTACACTGACCATTAGTCGTGGCATTTGAAACGAGATTATGCCCCATCGTAGAATGGCGGAGCCTTGCTTACCTCCTACGAGAGTCAACTGCGCTCCACGGATGATGGCATTTGGTTCAAAGTTTGAGACCTGAAGTTTTTCCTTGAGTTTCTCCTGTGTGATAATTGGCTTTTGAGCCATTTTGAGAATCGAACACAAGAGAGATATCTCCTGTGATGGTGAGTCGACACTTCCAAGTTGTCCGTTTGAAAAGAAAGCAGTGGCTACGTAGGTTACTTAGACACGGACCCACTACAAGCCGGAGGCTCGGTACGAAAGTGCAGGGTGTGTCTCTAGTGTGATCGCGTGGAAGAGGTTATGTACTTCGTTAAGCACCAGCCACCAATTGAACCCGCGTCGCAATAAACGTCAAAGAACCCTCGAACACCGATTATCCAACAATTTGTACTTCATTCGCTTGCACTCGAGGCAGCATTTGCAGAATCATCACGAATCTCTCTGCTTTGTTATTTCTTTTCATCAACACGGTCTTCATCGCATACAATTGCCGTGCAGCACCTTGAAGAGGCTCAACTGTGCGCACTCCCTTGCCCGTGGGGTCAAAGTTTCGTGCCGCATGTGGAAGGCCGACTAGAATCCCCAACGTCCTCAACCACTGCCAAAAGAGCGATCAGAAGCATCTCTCATCCGACGACAGCGACCACTCGACTACGCGGCTTATGCACCCTGTCATTGTACTACCGGCCATGGTCACGCGGTAGTCGCAAGTGAAATATCTTGCAGTCTTCCAATGGACTCGTCAAGTCCTATCCTCCGGCGCTCCTTTAGCCTTCCCCCTCCTAAATCTGTTGTGACTCCTGATCCTCAAGTCGAAGTACTGTTCAACCTACCATCTGTACGCATTGTTGCCTTTACCACATCTACCTCTACGACCAGGTATGAAGTCAAGAATGGGAGCCCTGCCGCAGAGGATAAGCCTGGGACACTTCCTTGGGTATCCCGGTTTGAAAGGACAATAGCCGTTGGTACGTATTGGAGGATAATTTTCTTTTCAATATCTACAAGACTTTATGTTTGGTCAAGCATTGGTATGAGGAGTTTTGCTTCCATGCACTTTATAATGAACGATGGGTCCGACTTCTATCTGTTCACCCAAATATATTTCCATCTGTTGGTCAAAATTAAATTCCGCCTCCTTCACAAACATGAATGGGCTTCCTTCTATTAAATGCCTTGGCTGATTATCCTACTTGTCTCAGGACCTCTCCGTATATATAGAGCTCCAGGCTCGGTCGCGTTCCTGAACTGTGCAAACGCCCTGCAACCAATATTACCAAAGTCGCAGTCTTGGTGTGTAGATGGCGACAGCAAATTTGTTCTCCAGATAAGGCGGCCACAATATTGGCGGATTGAAGTGCCGAATAAAGATCAGGATGAGAAGGCCAGAGTAGAAGAGTTGAAGATAGTGCTGTCGAAAGTCTTACTCTTTGAGAAGACGCCTTGTCCTTTTCAACGAGATTTTGTTGTCGAGTTGCCGGAAGCGCCTCGAACACCTGTGGTTAAACGGCCATGGCGACCAGTACAAGGGCCGCAGCCATATTCCTCACCAATTTACGATTCCAAACGATTCGACGAGGATGATGCCCAATCATCTGCTACAAATTCTCCCTCCATACGAACACCAATTGCAAGCCCTCATTTGAGGCCTCAGATCCCAGAAAGGCCGCCGACTCCTAAACTCTCCCCATCAAAGTCAGGCAATAAGTCGACACCTCTTGATGTTCAACAGACAGCCCAGGAGCTAGATCACCCTTCACCCCCAAATTCTCCTCTGGGATCACCTCTTTCCCAGTCTCCAACAACTCCTCGAAGATCTAGTCCGACCATTGGATGCTCACCACCTCGCACTCCCGATTCAGTCTCAGCACCTCTCTCCGAGACTGATCTACATGACCACTCATCTACGACATCACTGGAGACCCTCCTTGAGAATGAAGAAGCAGAGACGAAGACTCCGCGCTTTCCTCTGGCAAACGCTTTAGCCCCGTGTCTCCTAGAAGCAATGGGACTGCCTGCTACCTCGACCGCAAAAGAATATGACAGTGACGATCTAAGTGAAGCAACGGACGATTCGAACAATACCCCACGAAGTCAATTCCAACCCGACTTTCAGCCAATGTCATCGAGTCAAGATGAGCATGAGAAGCCAAGTTCTCTCAAAACCTGTATAAGGTCTGCCACAGCTCCACCACTCCTATCGCTTATAACGAGTCCTCCCTCGAAAGCACGCACAAAGTCACAACTTTCCGACAAGGCCGAGTCAGTATCAGGCTCAAGCCACTCGTCAAGCGAACAATCATTTCACTCTATTCATTCCTGGCACTCACCTAGATCAGATTCGCCTGACTCACCCGAATCTTCCACTACTAGGCTTACATATCCTTATCCCCACGAGAACATTGTATTACCAAAGCGTGGTCATACGCGCAAACTCTCTGAAGCTACTACCGCTCCAGAAACCCCTGGTGCGTGGGAAAGTGTACATCGACCAGAGGATGATGAAAATAGCTCGATGTGTTTGTCACCTCATTCTGAAACGCCGACCTTTGATGGCAATATTGTCAGACGATCTGATGAGCTACATGACGAGGCAGTCATACCATCGACTGTCACCTCAAGCGTTCTCCGACACCGTGCGACAACTAGCAGCAATTCGCGTCGGCGAGAGCTTTCACCACTTCCTGCTGCTGTGAACCTATTCTCTCCACCACCAGCCCGACGTGCGCGACGACTTCAGACTGCTAAACATCTACCAACCGCAATTATCCAGAAAACCTGCGAGATTTTGCTCAGCCCTCCCAGTCACTTGTTGCATCTTATGATCAACATTGCCTCAAAGATCGCGGCAGGAGAGTGGAGAGGGTTTCTTTTCTCTGGATACGGAGAGGAGGTTCACTGGGACTTTGAAGACGAATATGTGAGAGATCAGTGGAGTCCAGTTGACGACTATGGCATTACTCTCCCACAGTCCAATATGCCCCCAAAGCGAAATCCAAATGCTAGTGACTTCGGCGGAAGCTGGGAAGTCGACTAAAGCTGGGAAGTCGACTAGTTTTGATTTGTCGCTAGTTATTAGAGCTTGTGCATTTTCAAAGCACGTTTTCCATGTATTATTTTGTACGAGATAATAGCTTATGTATTTATTAAAGGCATTTAGGATGGTGTTGGGATTGCGGTATAAATTACCTGGGTGTTTCTGAGTTGGAAAATTGGTGTCTGGAATATTCGGAATTAGGATACCATTTGTGTTGCAGACAAGGTGCAACAAATCAGATGCACCGGTTTTATAGGCCACAAGCCAAATGATAGTTATTTCTACATAACATTATCCTTGCTCGAGATTCTCTCGGCTAGTTTTGACCAGCTAACCCCCCTCTCGCCATCTTCTTCGCTCTCTGATTCCTCACCCGTGAACCCTTATTCTGTTCTTTTGCGCGCCTAGCGTTCTTCGTATCTTGCTCTCCACTAGGTCCAGCTACATTTCCCCTTCCATGCCCTCTCCCCGATGTACCCCTTAATCTCCCTCCCCTTCCTCGATTGTTGATATTATCAAGATCTGAGTCCTCGGTTCCCGACCCCCCAGGTGTCCCACGCCACGAAGTTGGCTTCAGCTCTCTCTGCTCTCCTCCAAATTGCGAGAACTTCACCTCTAACCTGCGCATCTGTCTTGGATCTCGTGATAGCATGAGGCCCCAGCCTTCGATTGCCTCATCTGTCATTCCTGTCTGCTCCTTCAAAGTGGTACGTGGTTTCCCTCTTCGTGTTGCTGCATCTCGGGCGAAGACATCCGGAGTTGACTTGTACGCTTTGAAGAGGACTTCGTCTTGTCCGTTCTTCACAGTGATTTCTTCTGGGTCGTTTCCTGGCGTTGTGGAATCCACTGTCCCGCCTACGTCTTCGACATCGTAGGAGTCGTCTCTTTCATCGTCATCTGAGTCGAATGTTGCGAGAGCTGCGAGGATAGCGGCTTTGCTTGGGGCATTGGCCTTATCTTCTAGGACGTTGTCGGCGGTCTCGTTATGATTCAACTTGCCGAAGTGAAGTTTGTGGGTGGAAATTGCTAGACGGTCGAACTCATCATCGTCGAAGACATTTTTCCTGGTTGGGATCTCGGATGGTGTTGATATTGGGGCCAGATTTGGGACGTGATTGCCTGAAGGTCGACTTGGAGGTTGTCTAAGTCGAGTTAGATATTTTGCTTTACACGATTAAGAATGACTTACAAAGCTTCAGACTGATCAGCCTGTGCTAGATGTGCAGGCAAGGAGTCCTCTAGAAGATGACAAATAACTTCCTCTACATTTTCATTGCACGCATCCAGTAATCTCATGACAAAACCTGGTCCCAGGTCAGGAAACAGATCCTGGACCTGTGAGATCAGGCTCATACGGTGAACATGAATCTGACCAGTTGACTTTTCTACATACTCGCCATGACTTCCGCCATTTGCTTTGGCCTTTCCTTTGTCAACTCGTCTCTTGACTCGTCGAGGCGATTTACGAGCACCTCCAGCTTTCTTGAACTTCTCTAGGTTAGCAAGAACAGTGCTTGCTCTACCAGACCCGGACCCACTTATAGCAATTCTTTGTTGAGCCTGCTTCAAGATGGGTGTGACAGTAACCATTTCAGCAACCAGGGAGTCGTTGGAGTTTATATGACCAGTTTTGTGTTCCTGAGCAGCAGTTTCAAGGGAGTATAGCTGGTCAATAAGTGAGGATATACGTGGCTTTTCGTCTTCTGTAAGACCGATGAGACATAGGTATGTTGTAGAGATTATGACCTTCCTCAGGGGTGGATTCATAATCTTGTAGCAGCTTATGAGGGAATCAAGAAAGTCGCTTCCGGCCATGAAAAATACAGCAGTGTCCGGGGATGCATGTAGAAGATGGTTCAATCTCTTCAGTCGAAGTTCTACTGCTTTGAGATCTCCCTTCAGTCCGGCATCCAGTTCCTTGGTTAGGGATGTCTTCAGTGCTCCAAGTATCAATTCCATTTGATCAAAATACTTCTTGAAAACCATTGAGACAAGTTTGGCCCCTTGCTTCCTGCCATACACTTTGCTGATGTTTGCGAGAAACGTCCATTGTAGGAGACTTTCTGGCGACGAGGTATGATCCAAAAACCTGTAAGATAACAAAAAGCATTGTCTCCGTAGAAGTTGAGCCTTTGCGGTTTCATTCGAGTGACCGCTTGTGTCTGATAGACTTGACTCGGAAGCATAAGACACCAGAAATACCGGGAGTGAATCATCTTTGATAGAGAGGCGAGTAAAATCTGAAATTGACCGAGTAAGATGTGCTCCTATGATACTTACCCATGCATCAAGACAAGCCTCCCATTCTGTAGGGACGAGGTGATTTCTCCAAGTAGATTCTGGGAATGGCGCTAACGGAGGAAGCGTAGATGCTTTGGAAGCCATCTCTATGTTGTGCGAGATAGAATATGTCCAAGAAAGTTGAGTAAGTAAGCGTTCTGAAGTTGATAGAGTAGAGTATAAAATAGTGTTCGCTGTGAAAAGGGGCACCACGCCACTGATGGAAAAAGAATGGCCTCTAGACGAAGTCACGAGGTTCACAGTAACCTCAAAACTGTACAGTAATTATAGCATTATTTCTTTGAGTCACGCCGGTGAATATGTATGATCCTATTCGGGCAGATTATGGAAGGGATAGTGTGGTTTGACTTCCAGGCTGACTAATTTCACTGCACTAATCAGCATCGACCTCGATTAGCGGCGCCAAGATTTCATCCTGTCGGCACACCCGAAATTTACGAATTCCACGACTTCCACCTCAATCCCGTTGAACAAAAAAATACAACAGTCAACTTCGTCACTTTGCCGAATCCGTTCGAGTCGCGAAGTATAAACCAACAAGATGTCATACAACAAGCCAGAGAAGGGAGATTTCGGTGGCGAGGGCCCAGTACGCTGCACTTCCATATTGCTGCGAAGCTGAAGTCCCACCTCGAGACTAATATTTTCACAACGCAGAAAACCCACAAGATCCGTATCACCCTCACCAGCCGTAAGGTCGCCTCCCTTGAGAAGGTCTGCCAGGAGCTCATCGAGCGCGCTAAGTCCAAGGACCTCCGCGTCAAAGGCCCCGTTCGTCTCCCAACAAAGACCCTCAAAGTCACCACTAGAAAGACTCCTTGTGGTGAAGGATCTAAGACTTGGGATACCTTCGAGATGAGAATCCACAAGCGATTAATCGAGTGAGTATATTGTGCATGAAGCTTGATGCATCATCACTGACAGCATCCAGTCTCAACGCCCCGACCGAAGTTGTCAAGCAGATCATCATCAATATTGAGGCCGGTGTTGAGGTCGAGGTCACCATTGCTGCTTAATTGCACCAATAAGGTTATCTCTGGCGGCATACAAGGAAACTTCAGCAATGGAATCTGCTTTCACGTTACGACGAAAGCTAATACAATAAAAGCGCTGTTGGTATTAAACCTAATAGTACATTCTTGTTAAACCTCTTTTCCCACAAACCAACACGCTCTCATTCTACGTGAATGCTTCCAGGTCTCCCCCCCACCCTTCCAAGATACTCGCTCCAGTCAAACATGAACAAATCATGGTTAAGTAAATTTCAATGCTGACTTCTTCGGTTGTCGTTTTGGAAAGGGATTTGTTCCTGGTGGGATTTCGACATCTGATATGTTACCCTTTAGTGGTAGCATTGGCATCGGATTTAATTCTGCTGGGAGATTGACATCTGCCGCGCTACCCTTTCGCGGCGGCTTTGTGATCTCTTTCGACTCTGAACTCTGCCTTTCTTTATCCTTCAGCTGAGTTCTACTGTCGTAACTTGGCCGTGGGGATGTATTTGTATCAAGCTCTACTTTTTTCTCTTCCTCGGGACCGCTTTGTGATGTGCCTTGTTCTCTTGTGATCACTGCTGTTGTCTTTTCCATTGGAATTTTACAACAGAGTTTACGAAAAACTTTCCTGAATCCTCGTTTGATGATCAACACCTTCAAGCCTCGGTCTTGAGTTCCACTGTTGGACTCTGTGTTTTCCACCTTTTCTGACTCGCCGACACTGCTTTCTGTGGGTTTTTTTATTCGGTTCAAAAGTCTTTTGCACAAATTCGGTTTTTTCGGGCATGAACTTGGTTTCTTCGGATGTGTGGCTGGAGGTGTTCGTGGCCCCCTACTTTCAGTCGAAGCGTTACACAAGTCTAGTCTCACGGGCTGTGGATCATTCGAGGAAGTACCTGCCATCGTTGTTCTTGGTAACGATAGTTCGGCCTCACGCACGGCTTCCGCAGCTGCATCCAAGGCTGTATTGTGATCGTCTGTGTTTGTTTGATCCATGGTGTTAGTTTCTCCCCTTTGGTCTATGTTGTAATGAGCATTGGTTGAACTCAAGTCAGTCAAGCTCTGGGACCCGCTAGGATCTAAAACGCTTACAACGCGCAATTTCTGAGACTTTTCTTGGTAGTTATTTTCTGGTTTGTTGCTAGAGGCAGTTCCATTTAAGGCTACTGCGTGTACTGCCTCCGATAAGGTGCGTGCAGGTTCTCGGACAGGCTTGGAAAATTCTAGCTCATCTGAGATCTCTGTTCTTATGTTGAGCGACCCTATTGCAAATGGAGAATTTGGGATAGCGCTTTGTGCTGGGGGGTCGTTCTCGATGCCCGGTGCCATCATAACCGTCACAACTACTGGCTCGGTAGGGATGCCGTAAGGCAATTTCAGCGAGTTTGGCAAACATATTGTTTCGATATCTTCATTGGACTCCACGACGGGTGTGAGCTTAGGCTTCTTCACGTTCCAATCAATCAGTCTGTCGATGTTTTTCAAGGTTTGTTTGGAGTACGATGTTCCCTGTTGTTCGAGGGCGGACTTGCGCTCGACTCGAACCAGAGGTGATTCGAATCCTTCCAGGTTATAGACTTTGCGCAGATCAAATGTCGAGTACAGGTCAACGTTAGACGCTGGGTCGGCCCCGTTATGAATGGCAACGAGCGCTGGGCTTTCCTTCTTTGACAAGACTTGGGCACCAACAACTTCGAGTTTCCCGCCACCAACACTCGAGAAAAGTCGTCTGGGCCAAGATGATGGTCCTACAGACTCATTGGCAAACGATGAAAGAGAATTCTTGAACTTCGAAGAAGTGCTCGATAGACGTCGCTCCGATTCTGTCTGCTCAAAGCTACCGTTAGAGAAGGTATTTTGCTCGCTCTTTTGGCATTCCAGAGAGAGGTTGTCTGTCTGAGCGTTCTTGGAATCATTAGACGATGGCCGTCTCTGGCAAGATTGAGTTGTGCAATGCTCATGATCGCATGCAAGAACTTGAACAGGTATCGGCATTGTGGCTCGCTATCTGATGAAGTTATTGGGAGTCTGAGAACCTGATTGTCAGAACCATCTTGAAGCACCAAGGGAAAGAAATACAATTACGTGGATAATCTGACACCAGAGACTTTGACGTGGATTTGCAATGGAATAAGACGTTCGACTCGTGAGTACTTGTGGGTACAGTTTCCAAAATTAGTTATTGATGGGAGTAATGAATAACGAATCTTGTTGAACGATAGCTCGACCTTATTGGCAGTGTTAATGATTGTTGATGCTTGTGTGAAAGGGAAAGCCAGACAGGAAATTGAGAAGCAAGTAGTATGCTAAGTTGCCGCAAATAGGAAGGAACGATAGACTACTCATCAACCACTCGGTCCCATCGCAGAATGGCAGTCATTGACCGCTGACCCGCACCGAAACCCCTCGCACTTTCCGTTTTAAGAACGAATTGACTCCTCCTACCACAAAAAAGGCCAAGAGGTTCTGCCATTTTGGTCCAAATCAACTTCTATTGATGTTGTGTTATATCCCTTGTTGGGAATCAATTGTTTCCTCCTTGGTGTTAGAATGGATAAATTATCCGACTCTCTGATGATAAAGAGTGGATCGGCCTACCAATATATCTTCGTCCGATGCACCTTATCTTACCACGTTCATGTTTTGTTTACCTTTTGTTTACTTGCTCGATCGCGGTAGAAAGAAGCTCATATTTATCCCTCCCCTTGTGGAATTTATGCCAGTCCAAAGATTCCACACTGATTTTCATTAAGTAGCAGGAAATGTTTGGTTTCTGTGGTTCGGGCCTATGAAGGTGCGGGCTTGAATATGGCACACATTCTTGCAGGAAGAAAGATCAACCTTCGAGCCTCGAATTGCAGTTGAACCCCCTAGCTACTTGACTTTGGTACTTGTAGACTTTATTTTTTAAGTTTCGCTACTTGATGTCGAGCGAAACTTGCTTTTGCTGAAGACGTTCACTAAGCGACCAGCCTAACAGAGAAGTCAACCAACTCATAGCTCTGTTATTTTAACCCGTACTGTTATCGTAACTGAATACCGAATGATTTAATTGCATCTACCAAAGTCACAGCGAATCCTAATTAATTGTTCTGGTATTTGTAAGCGGTTGTAGGTGCCCAGGCGCAGGAGTAGCCAGGAGATAAATATGAAAAAGTATCCGCTCCTTTAAAGATTGCAACTACAAGGAAAAACAACTTTGGAATAAATCTCGAACTGGGGACAATATTATTTTGTGCGCATTCATGTCTCAGAAGGAAAGGAGTTTTAACTTTAAAGTCGACAGAGAAACTAGTCACTTAACCGCATCCTCTTTTATAAGCACCTTACATGAATTATCCTCTCCAACTTTCAATCCATTTTAACAGCAGTTTTCACCCACTTACAATCCTTTTCAACATAGAGAGGTAAAACCACACTTTCATAAAATCACGTTTTCGGTTACACCTCCAATGACTCACACCCTCGGCCCCCTCCCAACCCTTAACCCACCCTGCCACACACCAATATAAAACTTCTAAACATTAAGTCTATCGCAAAATACCTTATCTAAGGAGCTTGTTAGACTACTCAAAGACTGCAAAAGCAATGTGGCGCAGCGGAAGCGCGCCGGGCTCATAACCCGGAGGTCCCTGGATCGAAACCAGGCATTGCTAGATTTTTTGCAATTTTCGAGGGACCAACTACGGATAAGAAAATTAACCTAGCCTGGAAGATTTCACAAGGGAATTTTTAAGTTTCATCTATTATTGTGATTGGAAATATCTTTTTTGATTCTGAGCACTTTCTTGAAGAAAATACTCGTCCTTGAACTTTTAGGTGGAGCTCGGCTAATATGTTAAGGTGGGGCACGACTTCGCTTGCGCCTAAGAGGAAGGCGATATAAGGGGTCAAACGGTAGAAAGTAGTATGCTAGCGGTTTTGGTATGATATGATAGCCCTGTTGTCAGTATTCAACATTGAAAGCACGTTCTAGCCGAGATTAGGGTATATCTCTATAACTTCTTATTATAGCTTTTTATTATAATCGAGATATCACTCTTTCGGAGTTCGTGTCTATGAGTGATCGGCAATTGCTTACAAAAACGACAAAATAGATCACAGGCTTTCTTCTTAAAATCATTCCTCTACGAAACACCTTATCCAGCTTAATCATCGTTAAGGGCTTCCTCTGCAAGTTTGAAATCCTCGAAGGGTGTCTCTGCTTTGTTGAACGTTTCGAGGAAGAATGCCTTGCGATAATATCAGAGCAACTCTATAACAGTCGGCAGGGAGTAGACATACCCTGGGCAGAAATATTATACGTGCCAGCATTCAGTGGAGAAGCGAAAGACCCATGGTACGTTAGAGGTAGTGACTAAACGTATTTCCCATAGCCAGGAAGTACACAGCCAGCTAGACCTTCGCGTTTCTTCTTTGCGGTCACTTGCTGTGAGAGATACTATTTGTCCCCACAGGACTCTAACCGGCCTTCAAAGAGGGCCTTTATGCGAGAGCCATCGTACCCAGTTTCAAATCGCTATGAATGCTTCTTTCTCGACAATACCGTCATCCTCTCCGTGCTGCTGGGGAATTTTATTCTTATATAGCCATTTACTAGCGAAGGACTAGCACCAACCGGACAGGCAGTACTCAGAGCATCTCAAATGCAGACATTGATGTCAATGACGTGATCAGCGTTCACCTGCCGTTCTTCATATACGAACCCATCATACTCTTCTGAGATTTTTTTGGAAACGGGGGTTTTCTTCTTTTGTCTGCAGTGACGCCCAATCAACTAGCTCGCGCAATATGATACTTGCCGATGATCTGTAGAGCTCAATCTCAGCAGAGGTATTTACCAAAGGACGCGGCTTACTAATATCTCCTTGGGCAATGTTGAATTTGTGGATATAAACAGGATCGTATTCGCAAAAAAAAGTCCTCAAAGAGAGTTATCTCTATTTTCTCAATCAACGTCTCGGCTTTGTGTCTCTTGGGTGTCTACATGCGGCCCTGGTCATGGACAGAAGTCAAAATCAAGCTAGGAGCTTGTAGCTGGAGCTGGGACATTCTATACTGCTTTGGGAGTCTAACAACTGGAAGGGAGAATCGAAGTACAGATCTTTGAAGACCTCACCAGGAGTCGAAATATGCTTGATCTATTTTCTCCCTGCCATCCTCGAGACACACAGAATCTTCTCACTCAAGATAATTGGTTAAACGTATGCCGATCAAGCTTGGGCCTTTTTGGCTCCATATTGTCGATTGTCGTATAGTACAAAATGCAACGATGACTTCGGACTCGACACCCATCGAGGAGTTGCACAAACTTGCACAATTTGAACTCTTTTGCCAAGTCTTTATGCATCGAGTAGAGTGGGGACAGCAAAGATTGATCGGATTAACCTCATTGTGTAATCTACATGTCTTTCCATCTTCTCTCAAATTCATCGCAACTTGATATCAATTACATATCGATTATACGCGACCAAGAGAAAGCCGAAATAGAAGCACAACGAAAGGCTTCCTAAATCCCCTAAGCATCGCAACACTGTTATCCTGGACGCATGGTAGCTTCCCCTCAACATAAACCCCCGCAACAATGCCAAAGACTTGAGGCTATCTAATCACGCCTTCATTGAAAATTTATTTTTGTTCAGCCGAAGTGTTTATGTTCCGAAATACTATTATCCTAATGGAACCTGCTTTCTCTAGCTGCGTCTCACAATGAATTGCGTTGTAGCACTCGGCATAATCTCAACAGCACATATTTTCGCATTCTACAAATATTGAACTTAGAAGACACAAGATCCGCTAGGCGAGGACTTTTCAAGATACGAACACCAACGGCAGTTCCTGATAATGGGGTACGGCACTTCATGAAAACCCCGAATTGGATTTGTCACCGACGATTCTCCCCACTTCCCCGCCTTTGCTGGGAATAGGAGAGCAGAGATGAGATAAGTCTCCACTACTGTTCAGGGTCTGCTGTCGCTTGTTTCCTGAAATTTTTATTGCCCTTAAGTAAGTTTAGGCAAGACACGGAGTCGTGCATGTTTAGGAAGGTGTGAATTTGTTTTCGTAGATGACTTCTGTCCGCTTCGACTGCGGTGTCCCGTTTTTGCAACATTCGATTTATTAAAAAAAAAAGCTTCTTTGCGGAAGCTCTTTCCCTATTTTATCATAATCAACATGTGCTTATTTGCGTGTAACGGCTATCCTAGGAAGTGCAAATGATACAGAAGTATATAAGATGGCTTTGGAAGCACTAGGCATTCTTATGCTCCCTCTCTATCTCTCTCCCACCATCAAAGTCACCTTAACACCGCTTACATCTTCCCTTCCACATCTGGTCTAAGATCTCAATCAAAATGCAGGCCGCATTACTCACCACACTCGCCCTCTTCACTCTCACCTATGCACTAGCTGTCCCTATCGAAGCTCGTGCTGACGCCAACTGCCCTCCTCTCGCTCCTTACCTTGTCAGCAGCGACCCCGCCAGTCCATGGAACAGCATATGTACCGCCTACGATGTTTCATGGGTAGGTTTTTCAACGTTCAAAATGAAATATGAAGGATATAAATTTGGGCACAATTGCTAACTCATCGGAATTTTAGGCTAATGCCTGCAACCGTGGTACTGGACCAGACCCAATTCCACAAAACTACAGGCCTTGCTCGGATCCGGTTTGGCAGGTTTAGATGGAGGTATCGGTTTTTGAGAAAGTGGGACGATGTTGCCAGAGAACGAGGTGCGAGACCTCCAACTTAATCATCTTCTATTTCGATCAAGTACACAACTTGGAGTAAAAGTTCGTACGATAATTCGTGATTCATCACAAATCGAAAATTTCCATCAAAAAATACCAGTTTTTCGCATCAATCCTCTTTATACTCCATAGCCATCTTTACACTCAACTAGAATTCCCCCTCATCATATTCGCCGCTCCCCCGCAACGGCAAAAATGAAACTCGTAGTGTCTCTAGTTCGTATAATATTCCACGAATTTGCTTACAATAAGGAGTTATGTCGAAAGATGAACTTTCCCTTAGCTAAGCTTAAAGTATTTTTTTGGTCGTTTAAGGTCTGGCCGCATCCATAGTAGTCTTGTTCAGCTCTACCGAGACGACTATAGTTGCTAGGTTGTTGCCGCGTTGAGAAAGCCCACACGATATAGATTGGTCTACCATTTTATACCAGGGAGGATATCTTTGAGAGCATGGACAAGACTGGAAGAGACCTTACCGTTCCATTCCTTGGCAAATACAGGTGGTCGAAACACATATAATGTATGCAGATCAGGATAGTCTGTATTTATTTTGTTGTCTGATAAAGAAAAGTAAGTTTTCGACGTGTAGAGTAGTTTTTTTATTTCTAAGAGAGTAGGAGGTGTACCTTTCTATGACTCTTGCTATATACTTGAGCGGTCACTAGAACCTAGGATGACAGTTGCCCGATGTCTGTATAACTCGCACTCTTGAGTAGAGATTCCGTACCGTGCTCTATCCTTCAGACTTTAGCAGCTAGATATGACGTGTTTAACACACTTCATAATTGATATCTTCGATGAACGTCAGCCATCTAACAACCTAGCCAGTGGCGGATAGGCGAGTGACTGGATTGACATCGTATTACTATGTCGTAAAATATTGAAATCGGATAAGCGTTGTTGTTGCTGCTGTTGTAAGAAAGATAAAGAGAGAGAAGCGAATACGAATACGAACAAAGTTGCAGGTTGTTATTAATAAAATAAACTAGTAAGGTAGAGTGTTCAGATCAGGCTAGTAGAAATAGTTAGCTTTTGTTCCCCCAACAATCCCTCCATTGGCTTATCACTCACGTCTACGAAAGTGTAGCTGTGCAGTATTGCCATCTCCTCCTTTGTAATATAGACAACGGCGGAAGCTTTCATATTGCTGTCAAGTGGTTTACCCTTCGGGCTAAATTCCTCGCCTGCTGCTAGTGTCAGGTAAGTGCAGTGGATGGGTGGGTGACAATACTCAACTGCTGTATCCTCCTCTCGGCCCATACCTTGTTAACAGCCACCCGACCAGTCCATGGAACAGTATCTGTACCGCATACGATATATCATGGGTAAGTCTCTTAGCACTAAGGCGTAGATTTAAAGGAACGACATCAGGCCAGAATACTTACTCGTGGGGCTATTCGGCCAATGTTTGCAACCGTCGTACCAGGCCCAATCCCATTCCACAACAAAATCATTGACCTTGCTCAGATCCTGTTTGGAAGATTTAAATGCGAGGCAATGGGGTCTAGAATGTCTTGTTGAGAATAGGGAGAGCTCTTCAAAGCACAAGACATAGCGGAGCTACAAGGTCGTCAAGCGATGGCTTCTTGGAACTCTGAATTCAACCATATTTTGATTTTGATTGAGTCTGCAACTAGAGTGTGGTGTTTAGCTACTAATACATGCATTTCTACCAATAGAAAATTGCCTATAAAATAGCTTGCTCTCTTACATCAAGCACCTTCGCACATTCAAGCATAATCCTCCTTGATCATATCCGCCGCCCTCTCCGCAACCGCAAAGACAAGACTCGCAATATTCCCCCTCCCCAAGATTGGAAATACGCTGGCATCCACAATTCTCAACCCCTTGACTCCATAAATCCTCAATCTCGTATCTACCACTCCTCCCTCCTCTCTTGGAAGCATACTACAGGTACCAACTGGATGCCAACTCGTGATCGTACCTGCCTTGACGACTTCACTAGCAACCTCTCTTGAGAAGTTGTTTGGGATTCCGAAAGATGGCTGCACAATCTTGTGACCGTTGGCATCAGATTTGAGGAGATTCGAGAGCGGAGAGGTGGAAGCTATTGTCTGCGTGTAGAGGAGTGCTAATGTGAGGAGATAGTGGTCAAAGGGGTGGGAGAAGTAATTTGGGTTGATCTCGGGGTATACCTGAGGGTCTTTGCTAATAGTATGGATACTTCCTCGAGAGAATGCATGGGTGAGTACTGAGACGATACCAACAAAACCTCCCTCGTCTCCATGTGTGAAGAGCTTTGAATGGTCGTTGGAAGCCTGCGGATTTATACCTGTTGCGCCGAAGTTGAATTGGATATCTGCTTCTTCCTCGCTTAGCAACAATGCTTGTTGAAGCATGAGTTGCTTCGAAGATATTTGGCGCGAGCTGGAGCCTTTTACTAATGCCAATCCGGCAACTTCGGCTTGTTGAGCGCTGGATGTGAGACTTGTGTGCGAGATGAATGCGGTCCCGGTGACGCCTCCTGCAAGAGAACCTCCTGCGTTCGTACTGTATTCATTCATTGCCCATTCCATCACGCCTGGCTGTTTGAGCATCTCAGCTGTCGGGACTCTATCGTTAGCTTCGTATGCGATGCCCAACAGTGGATGATCCTGATAGCCTTGTTAGCTTGTTCTGAAATTGAAAAGGTTATTAGTTCTTACCTGCAAATTCTCTCCAACGTTCCGATTGTCCACCATCCACTTAATACCCAAAGCCTCTAGTCTCTCCTTTGAACCGATTCCCGAGAGCTCCAAGATCTGAGGACTTTGCACCGTTCCCGCGCTTAGAATCACCTCCCTTCTCGCCCTCAGAAACCGTCGACTACCTTGTTTCTCAAACCACACACCTACAGCCACAACATCATCTCCCCGTTTTTGTAACTCAATCTTCTCCACGAAAGCCCTCTCGAAAAGACGCAGATTCTCCCTGTTAGCATTAGGTTCGTAGTATGCATTAGCAGCATAACTCCTTTTCCCATTTCTATCCATGAATTTCGGTAACGAATATCCACCCAGTACCGCTTTACCTCTCGGATCTTCCTTCGGACCTAGACCCAGAGTCTCGAATGTCCTGCCCCAAGCTTGATCCACCAGTCCTGTACCTCTTGGAAACGACTGTTGAATTGGCCCTCCCTTGCCTCTAATTTCGGGGTCCATAATATGCGTCCCTAATTCCTTGGCTGTCTTCTCATCCGGGTTGTTGAATGTCTCGGATTTTTCGAAATAGGGTTGGAGAGCCTCCCAATTCCATCCAGGATTTCCAAGAGCTTCCCAGTTATCAACATCAATTTTCGAAGGGTTGGCAGCCATGAGAAAGTTTACCGCTGATGAACCACCAAGAACACGACCTCGGGGCCATGCCATTGTACGGTTGTTCATGTGTGTTTGAGGAGTAGTGGTAAAGTTCCAATCATATTTTTTGCTGGGTATAGTTTAGTTGAGCTGTTAGAGTTGCCCAAATATATTGACTTACTCCCCGTAAAGTTTGTTCATGAGCGCGGGAATCTGAATTTTGGGATCCTGCGAAGTATCTGAGCCATATGAAGAAAAACGTTTACATTTGAGCATACATCGAGTCTGGTCTCTCCAGCTTCAAGAATAGCGACAGTCACATTGGCATCCTCGGTCAATCTTGCAGCGATTGTAAGACCTGCTGTTCCACCTCCAATGATTACATAGTCGTAGCATTCCCCTTTGTTATCACCTGAGTTAGAATCCATCGTCTCGGAAGCGAAGGCTTGAAATTCTAGCGATTTTATAAAGTTCAATGAGTTTCAGTGACTTAGAACTCTGTTAATGAGATTATTACTGTTTATATACGGACTGAAGCCATCTGTCTCTTGCCTCTAAAGCGATGGTAGTGCGCAACAAAACCACGATTACTCTAGCCCCAGTGCGCTGAACTCAAAATCCCATGAGCCTCGGAACTCGTTTAATCCTTGCCACTAATGGATTCCAGCGTGTAATAGTAATAGATTACTGTTGCGCTAGAATGTTCTCCTTCGTGGATGTGTTGCTATGCCCGATATCGCGACTCCACATTGAGTAGCCTAAGCGAGGGCAGGTGGAGTCAGCTTGAGACACTCCCTTGAACTCGTCTTACGACAGTCTTTCCTCCAACAGCAAAGTATGAAATCAGCCACCATCGAGAATCATTGGGATTTTGCTTCGCCGTGGCTTGAATCAGCCGGTGCCAAGTCCATTATGAAGTTCTCAATAGCCTCTCAGTAGGCTAAGCATAGTAGACCAAAAAGGCACAGCGCTTTTAATTATGGCCCCATAATCGGTGTACTAGTTGAGATGTTAAATTGGTGATTATGGGCTGCGGACAGTTTACAACATACAACACTTGGCATAAGGTACTCTTGTCAACAATATCTCAAACCCAATGCTTTATTTTGTTGAAGCGGCTAAAAGGCTAAAATATTACATTCTGGACACCCTGTTGCTAGTTTGACGAACACTTACGTTTTCAGAGGGTTGAGACTTTCAATACCCCATCAAGGCCGTATAGAATATCTAATGGGGAGGTGAGACTTATTTTTCTGGATCAGAGGGAGAGATACCCATCCAAGACGTTTCTGTTGAGTCAATACTGTCTTGTCTGATGTTAATGCAGATGGTTAGAGAATTTCCACGGATATTTGCATGTGATCTCACAAGCTGAGCTAACACTTATTGATGCAACATATACGAAAATTTTGAACATGACATGGAGCATGAATATGTTCTTATTTTGCACCGAGTATTTTATCTAGCGGAGGCTACGAAGTCTGGTTAGCCTCCTTGCGGTAGGTATACATTTATCGTTTGATGTTGTTAGAGAACGAGCTTGTACCTAAAATTGGGCCTGCTGGTAGAATGACCAGGCTACTTTTTAAGTGTGTAAAGGACATGCCTACCTCCAATATAATTAAATCAGCTCTCGCCATTGATTGTGCATTTCTTGACACTAGACTCCACCATATCAAAACCTTTGAGGTCTAAGACTTGCTCTTTGTTCCCATCCACGAGCAACTGGCGATTCCGGGATGCGTCACTAACCATAATCGTCCGCAGAGGGCTCGCAGTAGATGGGTGTGGAACCGTAAATCAAAATACTTACTTTCTAGAAGTCAAAACATTATGGTCCTTTCCACCATGTATAATGTCGATCCAGGATCGCTTCTTTCCTCGACTCTTTTCAAGTTGGTATCATGCAACGGAGCGGCGGAAAGACATGCCGCCGATCGAGAGATTTCAAATCTAAGATCCCCAACTGGTAATGAAGTTATTTAGTCGACTAGAGAGGTTTTTTCATCGACTTCGAGCCCTTGTCATCATGGAGAAACCCGATCTTCTTGGGGTTGTCTATTGCTGGGCGCTGTAAGCCGACGTTTAGTGTCAGAGGAAAAGGCCATGTAAAGAGATAAAAGTGCATCATTTAGTAATTGCCTCCCTTCGAAAAGTTTCATCCATTATCTGAAGTGGTGCATAGTCTAGTGGCTCCTTCTCAAAACCTTCGACTTGGTTAGGATTTAAGCGCCCGAATTTGCCTGGAACTGCTATCATGTTGAGAAATGCTCTTTGTCTCGGGTTGCTCAAGAGTGTTCTGATTTACAAAACGATCTGGGTTATATCAAGAATATTTTGGGTTCGTGAAGTGAATTTGTCCTGATAAAGTGCTGTCTCGCTGTAAAATCCTCTCGTTTGCAAAACGATGCTCTGTCTACCTGGTTCTATGGTGTTATCAATTCCCATGCGAAGACCAAAGAAAAAACCCTGACCTCGAAAGAACCCATCGCATTAATACCCAAAAATGAAACATTCACAGTACTAGAACTAGGAGGTGCGAGTGGTGAGTCAAAAGCCAATTACATATCTCCCTCAGTCGTGGATCAACACGGCCTAGGAGACAAAAGTCTGTGATTAACAGATACCTCTTGTTGCATGTATCTCTTGAAATGTGTTATTCTGAATGACTTCTAAAATTTGATTGGATAGACGATCCCTTCAACTACATGTCTCAAATCAATACATCCCTTCATTTTGTCTCACATAGTCCACCCGCTTAACCATTTCTTCCAATCCGAATTAGGAATCGTGGATCAAAATCGTTGCACTTCAACAGCCCTCACTTAACTCGAGCGAATGTCACAAAAATGGATAAATAAAACCAACACCAGACTTGAACTTGAGCTGACAAACACATCTCTACGAGAAAGTTCGATTGGAGAAATTCTTCGTCCCTTATACAGTTCATACTCTCCATAAAAAATACCAGGCGGGGCTGAAAACCCGCAGTCTCAAGATTCGAAACACAATAAAGGGGAAGTGCGTTGTAAAGCAAATTTACCAAATACCTTCCCACTCATTAAATTTCCGCGTTTTGGTTAGCTAAAAGTGATCAATGGAAAGAAAGCCTGGCTAGACTCACAAAATCCGGAAGAGAGCTAGCTTTCATTCCATGATAGCATTACTAGCATCGACGTCGCTCCTGAACTCGTTCCGCGTGGGGGGATTAAGAGTATATGGGGCCAACTAGATTACAATGCAAGCAAGCTTGTGATCGAGTTGCACAACGAAAAAAAATAAGTTTCCTTCATGTATGATATTACAGTTAGATCTTCCCCTTCTGATCCCAAGTCCATCCCATAGTTCATCCGAGCAGTTAAAATCGTGCAAGCATCCAAAGAAAGCATAAAAGCCTCCCATCTGCCCACCCATCCATCCGTCCCATCATCACTTAGATTCGAAGAAAAGGGAAGAGCTTCGTCCCCTGTTCTTTTCCTATAACTTTGTAGCCCCATTATCTCAGAAACTTCCTCCTTCACGTAGTTGTTAGAGCTTTCTCCCCGCCCCAAGCCCCCGGACCAGCCAGTCAAGACAATCAGCGACTGTTTGCTCTTCCCTTTAATAGGAAATCGTTCTCCAAGCCAGCAATAGCAACAACCCGAAATTAAGACAAAATATTCGAAGAATGACGAGGAAAAGGTATAAAGCCCGAGCTAGAAAGCAACATCAAGATACGCCATACGCTCACCAGGTATCAAATTCCGCAGGACTCCGCTCATCCGACAATCTCATCGCTTGTGCTAGTAGCAGCCAGTAAAGGAATAACAATCTCCACTCAAAAGTCTCTCCGTTGCGGAATTCTCGCTCGAGTTGCTGTCTACCAGCCCTTCTTTCTTGCGAAGCGTTTGTTGAGAAGAGCAAGAACCTTCGGAACATTGAATTGAACATACTCGAGGTCCAGATCTTCTTGGTTGTCCTTTTGCATTTCGAGGAGATCGTCCAATTTGAGATCGAGTTCCAAAAGTCCACGGTTTCGACCTGCACATGGTTAGATTCGTTTTACTATTAACATATAGGTTGAACATACCCTTGTAATGGAGTGAGATGACGAAGGTTCCAGGTAGTGGGCTGGTGAAGTTGAAATAAATGTTGGCTCGTCGATTGTCTGGCACATTGCTCTTCTGAATGACGCCTTCTTTTTCTAAGGCTTGGTGGGTGAATTTGTAAGGTCCTAAAACTTGATGCTTTTGTTGCTTTCGCCTTGTGCCCTCACTCTGGCTTCGAACATTGTGTAGATAACTCTTGTAGGTTTCAAGTTGCCCAACAAGATATGAATTGTGATCACGAATGGTCTTGTAGACCTCGTTCAATTTGTCAGTCTCCACAATCACACCATCCTTGAGCGATCCAAGGTGCTGTAATTCTTGTTCAACTTCATCTCTAAGCAGGCTGAATTGGTCGGACTTGTCAATAACATGAAGCTCTTGCAATTGACTGAGAAGCTCCATAGCTCGGATGCCTTTCCTTACCATCACTGCATCATTTCGAGAAGTAGCCGCAGCGTCTGCAACGCGCTCGAGGCGCAACGGCCTGCGCGCTACCGCACTATTGCTGGGTATCGATCGCATAATTTGGACGAAAGTAGATTTGGCCTCCATAAAGTAAACTTCCTCCTGAGTTATGTCCAAAGCGGCCGTCAGATCGTCAATCGCAGTTTCCCATTTGCTAAAGAGGGGAAGATTGATTGCCCTGTTTTCCTTCCTAGGTAGTTGTGCTGGTGCAGTTCCAAGATCGGCCAGGATGACGGCCAGGTGTGAGTTTTCATCTTTGTTGAGATCATTGCTGTGCTTCTCTAGTAAGGCGTGCGTTGCGTATACTTCATTCAGTGTAATTGAGAGTTCCAAATCCTTCTTAGAAAGAGCCACATAATTGTCCATTTCCAAGCTCTCGTAGAAATCCTGAACTTCGCAAAGATCAAGCATAAACTTGTTCACCCGCTCCTTGTTGTGCTGGATGAAAGGTTGAAGTTTCGCCATATATGGCTCCTTGGCATACGAGGGCTTGTTGGCCAGATTTTGCAGCATCTTCGCAATCAAAGTTAAGGTTCGTCTCGGACGTTCAGCTGGGGTGCCATCAATAAGCATATATGATTTTGGTGTAACAATCGCGGGGTTGATGAATCTTAGGAAGAAGAACCCTCCGATCAAAGTACAGATGACCTGATCGTTGGCGTCAGGGTATTTGCGCTTCGTCAGACTACGAATTTGTTTGCATATCCACCGGATCCCGTATGGCGTTTCCTCCAGTCCGTCGATTATCGTGGCCAAGAAGCCGTTCGCGATTTCCATCAGCATCGTCAAACGCGGCTCGATGATGGCCTGTACTTGGGTATTCTCCGCAGCTTGCTCCGCAGTCACTCCTCGGGGGAGCGAAGCGGGCAGGCTGCCAGTGTCTTCTTCAATTTGCTCGATCATTCGTTCGTAAACTTTCAGCGGATTGATCTCCAGATCAAGGTCTTTCAGCTCGATAAGCCCGTTGATTCGGTCAGCCAACACTGTTTTCAGATAACTTTGCCCAGGGCCTCTTCGAGTATATGTGGTCATCATTCGGGATACAGGTGTGTTTGCTCGGAGGAGGGAAGAATATTCGGGGGTGTTGTCGAATTGATATGTCAAGACGGACTATAAAACGAGACTTTAGCTTGAGATGGGAGGCTCGAACCAAAATTATATATACCTGAAACATAGTGAGCAGTAGATGCTCTTCACGGCTCTCATACTGGTTCCCGTAGATTGTGAACATAACGGTCTGGAGCAAAGAATCAATCTCAGCCATTGTGACTAGTCTGCAAAGATGTGCAATGTGGCGAGGTTCGGATTGTAGCAGGAATAGAAGGTTTCCATATTTCTGAGTCTTCTCGTCATTCGGGAAGAATCCCTCCTGCAAATCTGATGCATCCTCCAAGTGACTGGCGACCTCATTTTGCTAGATAGTGTTAGTCTGCAGCCTTATGCTCGTTGTGCTACAATCGTACCTCTTCCAATGCCATTCGGTTCTGAATCAACAAAGCTATCCGGGAGTCCAAGTATCTGACATCTTTTTCTAGCACGAAATTCTTCTTGGATTGTGAGGAGATCTTTGATTTCAACTCTCGGAGGATTTTCTGGGCTAAGGAAGAAGTCAGCCGTTGGATCCTGTCACATAAAATTGATGGTCTTGCCTTTTGCCAGGTCATCTTCAATCTCTAGATCTTTTTCATTCGCAGACATAGACAAGTAAAGGGTTGTCATGGAGTACCGCTTGGATTGTCGAACCGACCGCCCACCATCGTGGGAAGACATGGTATTTTGGCGCGACACGGGTTGAAAGGAGGAAGACGAGGCCGTCGATGCCCGGGAAGGTGTCTGAAGCATGACGCTCATTGCTTGGGTTGTATGCGCAATTGAAAGTAGTTGTAGCGATGTTTCTTAGCTCTGGGTCGTCTATTCTCCGACGAAGGTTTCAAGAACGTCCGACACGAGCGAGATATGCCGGCGAAGAACAAAGAAACCCTCCTAAAATAGACGAATATATAGCGCCGATTGACCGGGTAGGCGATCGAGGAGTTTGGGGATTCAAGAATTATCCTCCTGGAAAATTGCGCAGGTGGTTTGTCCTCCGACTGTCAGTGGTTGGAAGGCGGGGATCGTGAGGTTCAGAGATTAGTGTTTCGATGCCGACCAGCGAGCGACTCTATTCGACTGCACATGTAGGGATAGATAGCGGATTGTTTTGTGACTGCGCCGAGACCGACAGATTGAGGAAGTGTTGGAGAAGGTCGTGAGTTGCAAATGTGTAGATGATTTGGTGGGTGGTTGCAAAATGTTCCAAATGCTAGCCTGACTTGGAAATTTGGTTTCGTTCGGCGCGGACGCAGGCACGGAAGCTTGTGAGAAATGTGATAGGTAGATATGGTCGAGAGGGGGATTGCGCAAAAGGCACGATAGAGACTGGAGAATAGTCGATCGGAGAGGATGGGTGAGCAGAGGAAGAGGGAGAGGAAGAAGCTGGAGTGAGGAAGAGAGAGCTGGTAGGAGTTGGTGGGTGTATGTAAGTAGGTGGTGGGTTGGGTTGGATGGATGGTGGACGATGAGGAGAAGGAAAGCACGCAGGCAAGCAAGCCAGGTCTGTTCTGTCCCGTCGGCCTTTGGGATTTGTATGAGTGGGCAGGGGTTCGCCTATAAGAGACGTGCAGTGGTGTAGCCAATGGTGCTAAGAGAAGAGACTCAATACTCAAGACTCAAGACTCAAGAGTCAAGAGTCAAGAGAGCGCTGAAACACTGGCAGGGAAGCGGCCGCGGCGACTGGAGAATAACGCGGTGGTGGGAGTTGGCGGGAGACCAAAGCCCAAGTGGGTTGAAAATGGGTGCAGAACAAGGGAACGACAGGGGGTGACAAGGGGTGACAAGGGGGGAGGCGAATTAGCCAGGGGCAGGCACCTGCAGACCGAAGCGAAAATAAAAATCTTGCTCTGAATCACTCTATTGCGTATTGGTATTCCGTACTTTATCCTCTACTTCTCTACACAAACAACAAGCTACATCGATTCTGGCAAGGTACCTCCTTTTAGCATCATCCGCAAAGACTCCTAACGCTTCTGTCTCTTGAAGATAAAGACCTGGCTCTGGAGCTACAATTACAACTCGGCGGGTACGCACTGCGTGCATGCAGCTGCCCCCAACGTCAATTACCCTTCTTGTACTCGCATGTAGCTAAAGAGGGGAGCAACGGGAGTCATTGCGAAGCATCCACCTGCGCATTTATCTAAAGTCCGTACGGAGTACATCCATTCGTACAGCTGTGTGTACTGACTGCTTCGATAGGATTTACATGCTCATGCTCTTCACGGCGGCTCGCTCCTCATCCTCACGAATTGCAACGGCACAGGACTAGTAGAGCGCCTTGCGCGGGATAGATGACTTCAACAGTGCCAGCGTATATTCTCAGCCATGAGGTTGGTTGTCAAGAGGAAGGAGTGCGATACGAAGACACCGTCACTATTTGAGCAATCATACCAGCATCAGCAACGCACGGCCACCACAAGATGTCCAGATACGCACGTGCATCTCCAGACTTTGTACGAATCGGCGTTTAGTGTCTCGAAACGGAGCACAACGGGCGGCGTAGTGCAGCGATCTCACCCACGATTGCTGTATCGGGACACCTCTGTGATGTTGGTTTCCTTAAATTCCACGGTATCGGTATCTGCCAGGACTGATGACATCAAATGGCAACGACAGCTGAGCCGAGGACGCCGTCTCTCACTCACAGCGCGCGTTGTTATTAATTCATTATACTAGCTTTAGCGGGAGACTAATGATTTCGAGATAGACGACAACCACCGAATCGTACTATCAACATTTAGACTGACGTCCGAAACTTATTCTGAGCTGATCTAACGATAGAGCTTCCCGACAGTCTGGGAGAGAACTAAGGTTAGCTGTCGATAAATAACCTTACTATCCGGTACTCTTCTTCGGTATAGCAAGCAACATACCCGGCAACCTTGTTCAAAAACATGCAATCTTTCAAGCTCTGGTTGTGTTTTGTCAAAGGAAATCAGGTTTGAAACAGCAATTGCACTTGAATATGATAGCCACTACTTAGGGAGCCTCTGAAGTGTCTCGATCGAAAGTCCATACTTCGTTTTCAAATGAGGAGATTATACTGAGCACAAAGGGGACGATCAGCCCCTAAAGCTTGAGAAGCAAATGACTCTGTGGGAGTACCGACAATAATGCTGCCGATTCCCAATTTTGCATCTCTCTGAAAGCCACCATTTATGTGCTTTGTTGTTACTAGTATTTCGTGCAACACCAGTATTCGAACGAGGCAAGGGGTGGCAGGGGAGACTCTCAATTGAGGGGGATCTTCTACCCACGGACCAGACCTGATGTTCTATCAACACCAACGAGACGTCCCTCGAAGACGTCTGATAAAGGGGCATGAAAGGCATTAAACGCCTGCAGAGTCGATTCCACCAGCGTCTCGTGTAATCTCAGGAGCACAACACGGCATTCTCGGATATCAATATACAAAACATCAGAGCGAAGTGCAGAGTGCAGCATGCGTCGCACTGTACGGCACAACATCGCGCACGGTCGACCCCCTCTTATTTGACTAGACCAAGAAAGGGATGACGGGACAATCATTGATGTGAGCGTTCCCATAGCCATGATCCACTATCCAACTATCAAACCACAAACCCACTGCCACTATCGATTGGACCCTGAGCTGTGAGGTATATCATGATTTCATCTAATCGACACATTGCACAGCCTCAAGCGAGAGCTTACAGGAAAACATTTCGAACAAACAAACAGAAACAGCTCATTTCTACAATCAACCATCCGACCTCCTTCGAATCCTAGCGTTTAGGCAAATCTTTGGCGGTATCATCGTACAGTAATTAGCTAAGGGTACCTGCGCATCACAGTAACTTCCGCCTGCCGAAGAAATAGCCTCGTTGATGAGCCTGCGCCTTCCCGAGCTGCAGTAGTTTACCCCATGCGAGATAGGCGCCGCCAAAACCGAAGGATGCGCGCCAAAATGACTCTTTTGACCTTTCAGCTTGCTGATTAGTATAACTTCTGATACCGCAGATGATAGTTGCACGATTCATGACAAGATTTCCCATCTGTGGATCTTCATCTCTCAAACACTAATCCACTCTAGAATGCTTCTATTTTTGTTCAATCAATGCTTTAATGGCAGCGGCAGAAGTGCAAAGTCAAGAATCACTTCACGCGCTTAGTCCTAACGTTATGTGTCCCACGATAGTAGTGGATTTCATGTGCGATCATTGCTCTGAAACTGGGTTTTGTTCCTTCGTCTGTATTCTACATTGGTTTATTGACCCTTTGGAGATTTCTTTGTTTCTTGAGGATCGTTGCCTGTCATGCGTGTGCATGACGGGCTGAATGTCATCTGAAAGCTTCAACACTAGTAGCCTTAAGACAGCCGGTTCTTCGTATTGCCACGCCTGGTGGCTTCTGTTGTCAGACGGCGTTGGTCAAATATTAGCAACGGTCGAACCATTCAGTGGCAAGATCCCGGAATCCTCTGTGGAGTTTCGTGCATCTACTGATGGACAAAGTTCTTTACTAGGCATCGCTCAGCAAGCCAAGCAATTACTTACTTGTCACAAGCAAGTACTATCTGGAATTTCAGTTAATTGCTAGCCTTCACGGTTTCTATTGTGCCAAGGTCAGCTTATCAACTTATAATGTCGATTGGAAAGTCTGACAACATCTGCCTCTGTACTTGTCTGGGATCGTGGCACGGGCTTAGTACCATCCAGCCATAATCTTCCACTGCTGGTGCCTTGGGACTATTCAGGGCGGCACCAGACGTCCGAACTTGTAAGGCTCGTCTTCTGAGCACTTGTGTATGAGGCTAAGGTCTTAAATCTCTAAAGTTGCCAACTCCCAATTTTGCTTTTGGTTCTTGTATCGCCGAGCTGAACATGCCCGTCAAGAATCGTTCTCTGTTGTCGATGATGTGCCCTGGTCTTTGATCCATTTAGATACCCCCTTGTTACAAGCAAGCATTCTGGATATTATGGTTGTGAGGCTGATGGCTGAGGGTACATTTCAGAGTGAGGCACAAAAGTCGTATGTGAATACCTAGACTTGTGATCGCGACCGTTGACGGGCTACATTTGGCTGGTCAGCTTTTGTCCACCCAGTAACACTAGGAACAACAGGCATTGCTTGAGCTAATTGTCAAAAAGGTATGATCTATGTCAAGTTTGGCCAGGTTTGATGTGGAGCAACCTCACTTATCTTTCCTGTATCAAGTTCCGCTTACCATGCTAGAGTTATGTTGGGCGAGATAAAAAGCTAGAACTTAACGAATCTCTCCATGCTGGTTTTGGAGTAAAGGATGTTCATTATAAATCATAAGGTCGCTTGGATTGCTCGTCGTGGTTGAGGAGACTATGCGAATATTCGGCTATTGTCGGGGTCATGGCTTTTGGTTCTTTAAGAATGAGTATCTAGAAGTAGGAGGAGTTCTAGGAGATACATCTGTCTCATTGTGCTGTGTATTTTATCTGTTCTCCCAACCAGCCATCCAACCTGTGGCCATTTTAATTTACTACACGTCTGCCCAATCCACGCTCACGCCATGCTTCACAACCAACCACAACCTCTCAACTCCATCCCAACCATAACCCATCATCATCACAATCATAACACATCAATCTCTAATCCTCATGCGCTCGCTTTTTGCCTGCCACAAGACCAATCTTTAGCCCGATATTCTCCCATTTGCAGCGCAAACGATAACAACAGGGGTGGGGTTACTCTATCAACAGCAGAAAATCACGCGAAGTTTGCTAGGTAGGGTAATCTAACTTTTCACCAAAAGACTCTTGCCAGTCATCTCCTCTGGCTGCTTGAGACCCATCGCCTCGAGGATCGTAGGAGCGACGTCACCGAGAACACCCTCTTCTTGCTTGAGAGACCAGCCCTTTGGAGCGTTCGCCATGACGAAAGGTACTTTGTTGGTAGTGTGGGAGGTCTTTGGCTTGCCATCCTGGAACTTCATCTCCTCGGCGTTACTATAAACAAATCAGTACAGGAAGATTCAAAGAATAAATCCAGAGAGACAAACCCGTGATCAGAGGTGATGAAGAGCAAGTAGCCCTCTTTCTTACAAGTCTCGTAGATCTCGCCAATACCCTTGTCGGTAGCAGCAACACCAACGATGGCTGCCTCATAAACACCAGTGTGACCAACCATATCTGGGGGAGCGAAGTTGTTCATAACGAATTCGAATTTGCCCTCCTCAATACGCTTGGAAACCTGCTTTGCGACACCTGCAGCACTCATCTCCGGAGCCTTGTCATAAGTGGCCACGCTCTTGTTTGAGGGGACAAGATCTTGACTCTCATCTCTGGTCTCAAGTGGGAACATCTTCTCAACGCCACCATTGAAGAAGAATGTGACGTGAGCATATTTCTCAGTCTCTGCAACGTGTACTTGATTAACACCTTGTGTGCCAAGAGTTTCTGCGAGGACGTTGCCCATATGTTGGGGTTTGAATGCGATTGGGAACGGGTAGTCGAGTTTGTATTGTGTCATGGTTGTAAGAGTGATGTTCTTTGGGTATGGGAAATCCTCAAGTGGTGATCGGTCATGGTCACCCAATAATTGAGTGATCTCTCGCACACGGTCGGATCTGTAGTTGAAGAAAAAGACTTGATCATCGTCTGTAAACCTGTTAGCGACTTGCAATTTTCTGTGGCCTCAAACTTACCCTTGATACGTGATTCCTTAGCGCCAACGATAATTGGCTTCAGGAACTCATCATTCTCACCCTTCTCGTATCTCTCCTTGATGGTCTTGACTGGGTCGCTACTCTCCTCCCCGTCACCAACACACAGAGCATTGAGACCAACCTCAATACGCTCCCATCGCTTATCACGATCCATAGCATAATATCGACCAGTCACGGATGCGATTTCGCCAATTCCAATCTCCTTGATCTTATCCACAAGTCCTTGCATGTATCCTGCACCAGATTTTGGGTCTGTGTCTCGTCCATCACCAAAAAAGTGGATATATACGTGAGGAACTCCGATCTCCTTAGCGAGCTTCAGGAGGGCATACAGGTGATCTTGCTTTGAGTGCTGAGATATTCATTAGCTCCCGCGTCTGCATTTCATGATAGCTTTTCACATACCACACCACCATCAGAGATCAGACCACACAAATGCAGACGACCAGTACCGTTCTTGGCATCAGTGAATGACTTCACGATAATCTCATTCTTGTTGAGCTCGTTTTTCTTGATGGTCTGATCAATGCGGACCACATCCTGCCAGACAACACGTCCAGCACCAATGTTCAAATGTCCGACCTCAGAGTTGCCCATAAGACCTTCCGGTAGTCCAACAGCAAGCGACGAAGCCTCGAGCTCGGTATATCCATCTGTATTCTTCGCAAAGGCGTCCATTACAGGCGTCTCCGCGGCGGCAATTGCATCGCCATTTTTCGGGGAAGATTCAACAGGTATTCCCCATCCGTCAATGACAACTGCGCCAGATCATAACTATTAGCCATGATATTTCGAGGTAAACAAGAACATAAAGGAGAGCGAGGATGTAATCTGGCTTCTTTTTGGTGGTTGTTGAGGAGCTTGGTGCTCTAGCTCTCGGGGACTCCATTTTGCGCGTTCGCAAATGTAGAGGAGCAAAATGTAGCAATTGAAGCAAAATAAGATAGATACATTGGTGAATGAAAGGACTGGGAGTTGTGGAGGTGCTCGTATACAAGAGGGAATAGAGGATACGTGGAACATACTCAAGCAGGCTTTATTCTCGACTGGCATTTTGGCGATCCTATAAGGGGATTATAGGCTGTGTCAGCGGTGTTGGCGATTGATTAAGATTGCCAACAATTCCAAACTTAAAGAGAGTCTCACTAGAAAGAGTATCCTCGATTGTGTATATGTATTCGAAATTAACAAGAATTTTCTGAATTGAGGGATTTGCAGGTCAGGAGAGGAGTTGTTTTTGGTGGTGTTTGTTGAGGTGGGGGTTTTTCTCTTTCCACTGACATCGGCACGTTGCCCCTCCAAAAAGTAAGTCGCCCCGATAAGAAAGAAAGCTGGCGCTAGGGCTGCTAGCCTGTAATCTTCTGCTCGGAAATGACCCTTGTTGCTTCCGTACTTTCCACGACAAGAAACTGTGACCAATTGAGTACAAGCTCCGTCACTCAACATCGACTCAGGTTCTCCTTGCGACGTCAAGGAAGATGGCTTCTCCGTCGCAACAAGCAGCCTCAACTACGGCTCTCGAAATCGACACTATTCCTGTCCTCCACGCACTCCTCTCGAGATTACAACCACCATCGAATACGTCGACCGGTTCCGCGGGGTCACCACCAGCTGCTACACCATCTGAGTCTGTTCCTGGCACAGGACCTCTCCGTGCAAAAGATATACCTGTCGCGACAGATGGCATGAAACACAAGTTGCAGAAGGCAAGAAGAGATGTGAAGGGACTTCCGGATATTCATAGGAGCATTGCGGAACAAGAAGACGAGATCAGAGAATTGGAAGAAAGGGTCGCAAAGCAAAGGGAGGTTCTACAGAAGCTGAGAGATGCTGGTGCAGCGACGAAGATGGCGAAAGACATGAAGGTTAAAGAAAGCGTCGACACAGTGATGACTTAAGAGCAGTCAAGTGTCTACATAATTCTTCACGAAACTTTAGAAGGGCTTGATGGAATGTGGGCGAAATAACACCATGAGTGGCCACCAAGTGAAAGCAATTTGTTTGGCCAGTGCGCTCGAAGAAGCTCACCAACAAGTAACAAGCATTAGAGGCTTGGAACAGCGGCCAGTCACAGTTCCTAGGGAACCCAACACCGAGGAACCCAGGTTAATTTACCTCGATATTCAGATGTAGTGGAAATCAGCGGATATTTTGCATCATCGCATCCGGACTCCAGCTAAGCTACTTAGTAGGTCAAGAACTACGCAAACTCTACCGCTATGGTAAATTGCCCTACAGGCTCTCATAATCAATAAACAGAGATTCCGCAATCACACAATATCGATTCGCAAGATTCGTTTTCGTGTATTGATACTCCCTGAAGCTATTCAGTCTCCGTTGTGCCACCTGTCAGTTCTTGTTGTTAGGAGGAAATTCCAATTTTTCTCAATATATCTTCGAGGCCATATGCTGGTCCACCCTGGACGACTGTAGTCCATGTTTCTTCACTGAGCCTCTCCTTTTCAGGTAGAATGCTCCAATTCGGACTATGTTCCACCTTCAACCACTTAAAATCATCTACCTGGTCCCATTGATTGGTAGTTTGATCCGAAGATTTTGTCTAGAAAAGATTAGTTCGGGTAAAGACCTGGTAACTTAGGGTGCTTACATGACAAGCTGGTGTGGGAGAGAAGCGAACATTACTACAATCCTCAATGATAGGTCGGCTGGCACAATGTAGATAGATATCTACATTTTTGCAACTATGCATTCGAACCTGCCTTGATTCAACCACGATTATGCTATTCTCAACACCTGTGATATGAGCGGCGCCAGCTACGTGACCAGCTATGATCAAGCACTGCTTGATATTCTTCAATGCGAGTCCTGCAAACGGAGCGCCATTAGTTGTAGGTACTGACATATCAACAATGCACCTTTTCAATCCAGACAAAGCACCAGAAGCAGTTGCATGTGCAGCGGAAGATGGCAAGATGATGTGAAGTCCCGTATGGTTTGAGATATTGACGTTGCTTGCTTGAGAGAAACTTGGCTTTCGAATAGGACCAAGAGCAGGGCCTTGCAGTTCTAAGTTATAGTTCTTGGGAAATGATGGCAGTTCTCCGACTATATCTCTTGGCTCGCCTGGAGGACTGGCTAGATTAGCCGGTGTAGTTGCCATTGAGGACTCATTTGAAGACATAGCACCGGGCCTGAAACGGCTTTGCTGGGCAGCCAATTCGGCAGCATCGCCAATGGACACTGCCGATGAGTTCTTCTGTGAGGTTTTGAAGGTGAATTTGGCTTTAGGCTCAAACTTCGCCCGAGTTTCCTGGAGTTTTTCTGAAAGTCCTTTGATAGCCTATATAATCTAAGCGAACTTCCTGGAGGATGAGCAGTGATCTTACCTGTGAGTAAATACGCTGGTCGTATGCTGGAATCATGCCCGTGAGATCTCCCACGTCATCTGATAATCTCGAGATTCCCGCTACAATGCCATCTATGGCATCTTTTCTTTCTCCACCAACCGAGGATTGAGTTGGAAGCTGGCTGATTTGATCTTGTATCTCTATAAAGTCTCAGTATGTGATATGAAAGTGTTGGTGGCAAAGAATGATACCGGTGCAAGTTTCCTGGAAGTATCTATAGAACCGATCCTTCATGTCGGACGGCGGTCCTGTGCGATCAAATTCCCCAGCTACAATAGTATTCATCTTGTGCTATACACAAAAGCCCAGACGCTGATCTTCTGTGGATCTCGAAACTGGCAAATTGTGTAACTGTTAATGATATCAGTGGCAGGCTCGATAGCCTCTTTGGAGGACAAACCTTTGTAACCGAGCTCTCTAACCAGACCGCGATTTCATATGTTCTTGACTAGGTCCTGAGATATGTTCTGGATGACCAAGAAGAAATAATTGCCCGTCTTTGGGATGATGTGATTCTTCAAATCCGCTTGAAGTGGGGTCGCCGTCATGTTAATTTAGAGGTCATTGAATGCGGGGTCGTGACAGGTGTGGCTGGAGCGGAAAGCACTTTCAGAATGTAACTCAAACATCTATATCTTCTTATGAAGTTTTGCTGCCCTAATAGCTGGGATTATCACCTAACCTTAAATCACGCAGCTTGTTCTTATCAGGGCTACTAGTATTTGAATCAGTCTCCTAAATTGTGTCTTGTGAATGGCGTCACGTGGTTAGAGATCGAAAGTCCCGAAGCTTCATTCAAGAGTTATAGAGAGCACTGGTAATCAGATAGTTTAATTGCCTTGGTATTAAATTTCCTCAGATCCTATTAAAGATGCATGCGTGCGTCGAGCGTAATGACTACGAGACCTCGGTATTGACTCAAACATCGCCATCAATAGCCTGGAAGGAAAATAAGGAACAGGCAAACGACAAACCAAGATCCTTGTGATTCCTTGGCCAATATAAAGCTCTTTCTCAAGTAAAGAAGCTTGCTAAAGTGTCAATAAGGACATGGTACAGGATATGTGATTTCTAGCTTCTGGAACCGCCCGTTGGATTGACTCACGCATGCTTGAGGAGGACACAGCAAGTACGCCGATATCCTCAATTTTTGAGACGGAGTGTTGTGGCATTGAGACATCTAGGCCCAAGATCAATACCCGGCCATATTGATATGTACAGTACAAAAGAATCAATACAGTCGCCTTATGAGGGCGTGTGAGTCGACTTCGCCGGCACATCGATTCCATAGTTCTCCTTGATTCTCTGTTGCCGCCGTTCATCATAGCCTGGGGCATATATCCCTGTAATCATTATTAGTTAGCAACTATGATAATCCATCGAGACTCGTCATACCTCTGCCCTCTCCTATCTGTGCTATTGTTTCCTCGATCGGGATACGACGGTTCTTCCTTAAATATTCCTTGTATTCAAACTCGTCCCTATCTTTGTCCTTCGCTCCACCTCGTAGAGAATTTCCTGTGAACTCAAATGCGCTCAACGCGACCGCTGTCGCTGCACCTAATCCGAGCACAGTAGGCGTTCGGAGAGCTATTCAGAGATCAGCAAGGTTCTACTATACAACAAAGTATGAGCATTTACATCTTAAGCCCATTACCGCACCACCAAAAAAGCCTCCAACAGCGAAATTTATAGCGTCATCCTTCTCTCGTAAATTGGCGGTGGCGTCTCTTGCAAACACATACGCGCCACCAGCAGCAGCTATCTAGCAGTCAGCATCTGACCAGTAAATTAGGCAAATAGATTAAATCTTACTGAAAGCTGCAATTGTGCCTGAACCTCTAGTAAAAACCGACCATGCACCAACGTTCCTTTTTGACAAAGAGTTCGAAATTGCGGCGATGAAAAGACCAGCTCCACCAGTGACCAAGGAAGCTTGGACTGACGACTTCACGGCATCTTTGGGGTGGTATTGTTCATCGTCGGACGCCATTTTGGAAGAGCAATGGCAGCGTATCTGAGGTGCTTCTTGATGGTCGTCGTGAGCTTGAGGTTGCATAGGTCACCTTAGTTCCGGAGCTATCTTGCACAAGGCTCCGGTTTATGAATGACTAAGCCAAGTATGGAATAAACGTAACCCGACGCGAAACATCTATTCAAACATTTAGGCAGTTCAATAAAGATGATGCAGCATGTACAGGTGATATTTATTCAAGACTTGAAACAATAATACGTAAACTATAACGTTGAAAACTCACCGCTTTTCTCCAAACTTCCATTTGCTGGGAAGCCAAGCGCCGTGCATCCTGTCGTGCCACCCAAAGAGCTCCCAGCTGTTGCCCATTTGCCTTTCATCAACATCAACGACTGAGACCAATATTTCCTTATAACATACCCGCTATCACAGGACCGTGGAAGTTACTCAAGCTCGCCTTCTAGCAGATCACAAAAGTGCTATTTGAATCTCATCGCACCGGCGGAAGCATCGGATCTCGTATTTCTAGAGCTGGCAACAATGACGGAGGGCGATCGAATACATATTGGCCCGGGTTTGTCTACTTCAGCTTCTTGCTGTTCCCTTCTATTGATTCGCGGCCTGACTTCTATTGAATCCAGCTAATATGATAAATGTCTGTAGGAAAGACAACACCCCGCTTGCTGAACGACCTCCTCGATTACGATCCAAGACGGCGAGAACGCAACGGGACCAATTTACTCGCGGATCCATCACCACACTGGACGGAAGGACAAGCAATCCCTCGAAGATGGGATAGTGATTGCCGGCATGAATTGAAAAAGAATGTCGATCGAACTTCAGCACCGGTTTCACAAGATACAGTCCCAGATCCATCCACAAAGTATGTTGTGTCCACATTCTGTTCTGAATGCCACTATTATTTTGATGTCGTCGTGGACTATACGAGATGGAGAGATGGGCAGAATCCTTGTAGAGTATCAGACTCGGTGAATCCTCTACATCACCTTCAACTGATCGATTCGGTCGATGTTCGAAGACAACCGGAACGCCTTATTAGATCCAAACACAAAACCATCGTAGAATGGCATCATTTCGCCTGCTCGTCGCCATCATGTCCAGTACAAGTCACCATAGAAATATCCGAGCCAAGACTGAAGATGGACATGTTGGCGCCCATTCTGAACGCAGCTACTGTTAGGGCTCGAGGCGAAAGAGAAATTGAATCAGAGCCAGCCAGATTCGAAGGACTTTTGCCATTAAATCCACTCCAGGCCCTAGGATACTTGAAAGTATACATTAGCAACGCCAAATCAGCACAAAACGATTCGGAACGGAAAAAAATTGCGAAACGGAACAAGAAATTTGTACTTGCATTTGGTGAAGACTGCAATACACTCTTTGACTTTTTGGGTTTCAAGACTGTTACCGAGGAGAGTCCAGAATCAGTGAGTATTTCCAATGCTTGAGTATCTAGTTCATGTATTTTCCTCGTAGGGAGTCATGGGTTATCATCCTTCCTACGTTACTCTATCCTACGTGCCTTCCCCAGAAAGCTCCTGTACTTACTAACACGAACATAGGATGAGGGACCTGCACACTTCTGGCAGCCACCTACAGTCACGCCTGACAACGTGGCTTTTTACGATGATGTTGTATCTGAACTATCCAAACAAATTTTCCAACGACCGCATATCGAGAAACAAGCAGCTCGACAGTGGATACAGTGGCTACCAATACCGGCTAAGAGAGATCTTGAACTCAGCCTTGGCTGTTTTAATTACCCTACGAAGTCTCGAGCAATAGATCTCGATTCTGCTGAAGATCATCCACACTATCTTAGTCTGGGCATCGTTGGGGACTTCAACGATGATTATTTAAGTTGGGCTTACGATCGGCAATGTGAATGCGATCCAGAAAACCGACCTTATTATTTGGATTGTTTGTCGGGTATTGCAACAGGTCGCCAAAGTTCAGATCTTCAAACCAAGGTCGTAATGGCTACCTCGGCTGGGGAATTTGGTGAACAGCAAATATTGGATGCATACAGATTCTTTGGCATAGATCCAAATACCAAGGAACAAGACGATCATATCATAGGCCTTTATAAGTCTAGGATTGAATCAGCACCACGGCAAAAAGATGAAGCAAGGAATTGTCTTTTAGCTATCGCCAAGTCTAGAGACTCTTCCGCTATCAGATCCGTTGCGAACGATAGAACAATGTCTGTTGAAGAGGCATATGAATTCCTCTCGGTCACTGCCGATACGGCTGCCGATAGTGTTGAAGCTGTAGCAATAGCACTGGTAAGATGATCATTACATGGCGCCCCAAGTTATACTACGCGCATGAATAGTTGGCTTCGAACAAGAACTGACCAGCAACAGATGTTTGACGACAGTGATAAAACGAAAGTGGCTCAAGCAATGCGCGTTATTGCAAATGCTCGTGGCGATCATGCCCTTCAACGAGCAGCAGCTAAATTGGAATCCGGAAATCCTGGCTCAAGCCTTGACATTGGAGAAGCTTACCAACGACTGCAAATAAAAGTACGACATTCCTCGGACGAGACTGTCTTTGCTTATTACCAAAGTCTAATGGCCGAGGCGGGTGAGGGTTCCAAAGATAGTTACAGGGAAGCGCTTCGAGTTATTGGTTGTGACCGGGAGAGTAATTTTCTACTTACCAAACTTGATAACCCAGATGCAGAGGTACTTGCTGAACCAAGCACAGCTAATCAACCAATTGGACTGGACAACATTGGAAACACGTGCTATCTTAATAGTCTCCTTCAATACTACTATACAGTAAAGCCAGTGAGAAATGTTGTAATTGATTTCGAAAACCATAGGATGAGTTTGAACGACGAGCATATCAAGAAGAAGCGCGTCGGTGGTCGGATAGTTGCCAAGTCAGAAATCATCAAAGCTCAAAAGTGTAAGTGATATCTAGTAATAACATCTGCGAAGTTTGCTAATGTGTCTCAGTCGTCGACGAACTTCACAGACTCTTTGAGAACCTTAAAACAGCTTCCACCCATTCTGTGAAGCCAACTAGAGAGCTTGCCGAGTTGACCATATTCAGCTCTGCCGCCGAGGCCAATTTCCGACGAGCCTCAATTAGCAGTCCCAATGGGCCCCCAAACCTGGCTTCAATTCTCAACAGTCCAGTCTATGGGCCTGTTTATGGACCCCAGCTACCACCCCCACCAAACCGACCATCGCCAATACCCGAAGACGATATTGAGATGGTTGATCATCCTGGTGACAAGACTATCGAGGATGACAGTAGTGAAGCTACTCTGGTCGACATGGTTGATCCCCCAAGTTATGACGACGCCGTCGCTAAGGATGGCGACAAATTCCGAAAGGAGGAGAAAAAGGAGATGATGTCCACCTTGGATGACGATGCTGTGATGGTTGATGGTGATACCATCAGTGAGGAGAAAGTCATCCCCATGCCCGAAAAGCAACCACCTTTACCGCCGAGAAATAAGGCAGGACTTGTTATACAAACAAACGACAACAAGTCGTTGATTACGGATGACGAGCTATGGAGATTTGGGACTCAACAAGATGTCACTGAGGTGATAGGAAATGTTAATTTTCGCTTATCCTGTGCTCTAGAGCCGACAAGCATTGAAGAGCGATCTGGAGAGCAAATGGATGTCGTCAGGGATACGCTCTATGGATCTAATACTGTTTACACGCAAAAGTCTCAGACTTTGGAGAAGAAATTGGAAGCTTGGGCAAATCTTATGGTTTTCCCAGCTCCTGATGGGCCGCGCGACATATACGAGGCACTCGATGTCCTATTTGATGAACAGACTGTAGACATTGACAACTCCACGGCAGCTCAACATGCGTCGATTAGTCAATTGCCTCCCATCATTCATATTCAGATCCAACGTACGGCATTTGATTCTGTTAGACAGGTTGCCTCAAAGAATCGGAACGCGGTGAATTTCCCCGAAACCATATATCTCGACAGATACATGGATTCCGAGAAGGATTCAACTTTGATGCGAAGACGTCGGGAAACATGGAAATGGAAGGCACAGCTCAAAGTTCTTGAAGCTCGACAAGCAGCATTGAACAAGACCATCGCTGACATATCAGTAACGGATGCACTCATCGCCACCAAGGACTATGTCGAAAAGCTCCAGGAAGATGAAATTGATGGCGTTATAGTAGACGTTAACCTTACAGACTCTCTTGACGATCGAACTCTAGAAGTCACAGAGGAAGTCGAGTCCATCAACAGGGATATCGCTGCCTTGAAGCAGAATCTCAATGAGCAATTCACAGATATGCGACAATACGAATACAAATTACAGGCTGTTTTCATCCACCGAGGCGAGTCTGGAGGTGGCCATTACTGGGTTTACATCTACGATTTCGAGAATGACATATGGCGCGACTATAACGACGAGCGTGTTACCGAGGTGAAAGACCGACGACGAATATTCGATCATCAGGGAGCAGCCAGTGAAACGCCATACTACCTTGCCTACGTGCGAAGTTCTGATAGGAAGGAATTGGTTGAGGCTGTATGTCGAGATGTACCTGAAACACCAGGCTTGCAGGGTGTTGATCTGATGCAAACAAGCCAGATGGATGCTAACACTACTACGCTGATCACATTGAGTGATGATGAGGATATGATGAACACTAGCAGCAGGCATGTAGAACATGCAAAACCGAGACCCTTGCGTCCGAAGCCTACACCTGACATCGCGAGCTGGGAGGCTCAGAGCAGAGCTAATGGTGGAGTTGATGCCAACGGCAAACCTTGGTAGACGCCACGGGATACTTCGGAGTTCAGGTGTAGAATATGGATAGAGGCCGGGACGAACATATGAAATTACATTCATGACTCATGGGGCGCCCATTTGATTTCGCTTGGTCGGCACGAAATGAGATGAGACAAGATATACCATTCGCTTATTTTGATGAAGCACTTTCTTGTGATTTGACGCCTCCTTCTTTTTTCAATTCAGGGAGCGCGTGGGCATATTCTGGCTGCATCAGTGGTGCAATATGGGTCGCTTTTTTAACAAGCAAAGAAAGCGCTTCACAGACAATATGGAAATGGGTTTAGATCCAGCGATGAGATGAAGAGATTTTAAACAACTATATAATTACACAACTGGTGCCTGTTGTCAGTGAACAATGTGCTAAGGTACAAACAGCTTAAGATGCTTCATATAGCCTGGATGACTCGGGTCTCAACTTCTTCGATCCCTTCTTTCTTTCGAGTAGGTAATTTGCTGGTGAAATCATGGGCATAGAAACCGTACCTACGTCCTCTGCAGATAAATATCTTGTGGGTGACCCTTGGATGCTCACTCCTGTGGGGAATCCTCTTGGAGTCACTGTTCTGTCTTCGGGCGGGGATTAATCAGTCTATCCAGATGTAAGCTTTAAAAGTGCGCGCGCGTGTGTGTGTAGAGAACGAGAGGGCGTGCCATATCCACACGCCAGAGAGAATATAAGAAGCATTGATGGAGATATAAGTTGGTCGAAGTTGCTCCAAGCTGCCTTGGGATGAGGATTACTGCTAGCCGTGGGAGATCATGTCAAGAGAAGAGACTCAGTCACTAGTACGAACGCACATCTCGAATTGTGACATTGCTTTTATTCGAAACGCTATGGTGTTCGTGAACCTACCCGGACCGTCTTCACTCAAAAAACGGGTGTGGTATCATTGGATCATCAATATCTCGCCCATTTCCATTCGCGGATTCATCTAGATACCAACATCAGGATTCAGCCTTTCAAACCTCAACTCCTCGCAGCACATCAAGTAGGTCGTTAATTATATACTCATGTGTGTAATAATATATACGGTATAGGTCAGACGACGACTAATTAGGCCGACGAGTTGTGGACCACCTCGTTATCATCATCTTTGCACCATGACGCCTAAACCAAACAAAACTGACCCCCGCATATGAAGGTCTGGTGCTTTCTCAAAGCATACTCGCCCGATGAGACGACGCAAAAACAGGTTGCGGTTTTTTTAGTGTTTCGCTTCTTAACAATACCGAAGCTAGACTGCTGCTTGAATGAACAAGTGCGAGTCGATAAGTAGAGATTGTAGATCGTACAAATTGATCTCAAAACAGATAAAATGCGAGGATATTTGTTGATGTGTGTACTTCTCGTGAACGTAATTGATCCACGAGTGTGTGGTTAGGGGCGGTAACGGTGGACTGGTCCGATCATGACAGAACACGAGAGGGTTTCACTAAGAACTCTGTGATTGTTGAGATCCAGGTAAGTTACTCCAAACGTCGTAGTCAACAAGGTTTGCCCAGCTATCACCCGGGGTCACCGCAGGGGTTTCTTGACTACTACCATTAAGAGCATCATGGAAGAAGCTCTCAGTTTGGCTAAAGTCATCAGGAGGTTGATCGACGATCTCCAGAGGTGACGGCGCAAGCGTTGAATTCAAGCCGTTGAAATTTGAGTGAAGCTGATGTTTGTCCATACTAGCCGAATTAGTTAGCTGGGAATCGAAATTGTAAAAGTTGCCACCGGTCATATTGTTGCTTCCTGCCATCAAATTGTTGGTCAAAGGATCGTTGTTGTCGAATGTTGAGCCAAGGAGCATTTGTGATTCCGTAGGCAATGCAGTGCTGAATGGACCCATGCTGAGGGTATCAGATGGATTGGAAAGGTACGACATTGGGAATTGGTTCTGTGCTTGCATGTTGGCCTGAGAGAAAGATCCACGAGGAAAAGAAGGTCTCTGCCTTGTTGTCGTTGCTGACATTGGCGATTGCGTGGTAGCAGGAGAATTGATCGATGCTGGCGCAACAGGCATTGACATTCTACGTTCATTGCTGGGGATTGTGAGTGATGGGCGGGTGTTGCCATTCATTTCTTGGAGCGTAGCAGTGGATGCTGATCGATGATGTCCCGCCGTACTACTTTGAGCCTCCTGATTATTCTGAGGGCGAGATGTAGGATATGGAACTTGGCGGTACATAGAAGGGCTTTGCGGTTGAGGTTGAGGTTGAAATTGTTGTTGCTGCTGTTGTTGTTCCATCATCTGCTGCTGTTGATGTGCAAGCATTGGTGACGGGAAGATGGTGTTGTTGGCAAACTGGCCCATCCCGCCGTACTGCTGAGCATAGGAATTATTGACCGCTTGCTCGACGGCGCTCCTCATGGCGACATGGTTGGTCAAGTATGCTGACAGTCTTCTATTGAAATCCGCAGAGCCGGTTTGAAGGTGTGCCGTCAGGCGTCTGTACTGTGCTGGCAGGTCATCGTCCTCCTCTTCGTACATCTCCTCGTTGATTACATCTTGCTCAGTGACACGCAGTGAACGACCTGTCCTTCGTTTGTGAATCTCCGATGCCCTGCGCGCAGACTCTACTCGAGCTTCAAGACTTCGATCACTTCGTCTCGAAGCTGCAATGTAAGCTCGCTCCTGATTCTCTTCGTGTGTGCGCTCAGTCTGCAATTGGTCAGATGAAGCTCATGGGAGGTGGAATAGACTGTTTGCTTACCTTGACGGCCTTTGCTGGTGGCATGGTTCTCGTCGGAGGCATCCTACGGCCAACGGCAAAAGATAGCGATTTCCACGACACAATATGTGTTGTAAGTGCACGAGATAGTAGTCTACCTAGACAGGAATTGTTCTGGACGCGTGTGATGAAGTGTGAATTCGGAAGAAAAGCTTCAGTTCGGAAGGAATAAGATATAGAAGCTGGGGATAAACCGGAGTTTCGGTAAGTGGTGGTAACTATGGATATTTCGAACAAGGGAGAGATCCAAAGACAGGCTGTGATTGGAATGGCGTGGTTGAATTTGTAAGAAAAGAAGTTGCTGCGGTCGATGGTCGGAAAATGAAGCTGCTCTTTGAATCGAGAAAACCCCGCGAGAGAGAGCGACCTCGGTGATTGATAAAGTATTGATAAGAAGCACAGCGGAATACCCCTTGGCTGCAGATGGCAAAGGAAGGATGGTAGCGAGACGTTTACCCCATGAAAATGCTTCTTTATTTGATATTAGATTGAAGTATCATGTATTGAGCATGAACAGAGGAGAAGGGCATGGGAAACAGCAGAGGAAGCGTATTTATCAAGTATCAGCAAGAATGGGCGAACTCTAAACCCAACTCTAAAGCGATGCCTCCATATGTTCTCAACATCCGTAGGCCGTAGGCCGTAGGCCCCATTCCTGCCCTCGGGCCTACAGCTGGAGGGGAGTGAAAGCCCCGACCTAATACTCTGGGTACCCAGAAAGTAGTGTTGGTGGACCAATGACACAGCCAGTGGAGTACATCGTGCTAGGGCCTAGGCTTTAGCAAGTGTTGCGGGGGTTACTAGCCACATACGTACTAGGTTCTAGTTACCGCACCTTGCTAGGCTGTAAGTGGTCAGAATAAAACCGTGGTGCTGGACGGCCACAAAGCTAACTGGGTGAGCTCTCTGGTTTTACAGACCCACGACCTTGAGGACGTTGCGATCCCTGAACCCGATGGTTGCGTTTCCTTCTCAGATCCTTCTTTCCGCTCTAAAGCCGCCATCTACGGTACTTTGATACTCCACCATGGCTTTTTGCAAGAATTCGATCTTCACTACCAAAGTCGACCCAGCCGAGCAAGCACAATGTCAATAATGCCGTCCTGATCGCAAATCGGCAAAAAACTATGACCTTTGAGATCTTCATTCTTCGGTAGCTCGAATTCAATTCAAATTTACCTTTGCGGGGACAAAGAGTAACTCGGCCGTATGACAACAGTGACAAGACAGGTACAAAGACAGTCTCGAGACAACCATCGAACCTTGAATCATTGAGGCCTTGAAGCATGAAGCTGTCCTCACGTTCTAACTTCTTACTGAACCTTGTGCCGTTGATCGTCGAAGCAAGCTCTTTTTGGGCCAGGCCATAGGAGAGACATGCCGCTCGAGTTACAGTACATACGACCGACTAGCGCCGATATGTGAGATTGCCGACCGCTCATGGCCTGGAAGATCCTCGTTCTCTTGTGTGTGAATGAGGGGCTTGGTTCAAGGTGGCAACTCGCGCTGTCACATGATTCGTATTCGTGTCGTTCTTTTTGAAGTCACGTGTCGCTTCTCCTCAATGGGGTTTCGCTCTTGTGTTCCTCTTTGCCTAATCATATGTCCAGATTGCAGTGACGGGATGCTTTCCGTCAGTTCCTATCTTCTATCGATGAAATGGGACTGGCTTGGTGCTTCCCGCCACTATCCTCTTTACTACCAGAAAACCTCCAACGACCTTTCGTCAGAATCACATCAATCCAACAACCATACTGCTAGGAGTTTTATCGAGTACCGTAGATTGCAAAGAGCAGGTCGAGACTGCACCACGCCTTGGACAAGTGCTGACGGGGCCGTGATGAATCCGTATCTTGGTATCGGTAGTCCGCGATTTAAACCCAAGCCTAGGACGGATGAGACACCCGAGCTTGATAAGGAAGGTCTATTTTCACTTCACGGGTCTTTTGTTTTTGGCAATATTTACCAGCTACAGGACTTGTACTTGCCGATGAGAGAGAGCCGCGATCTTCAAACCCCTGCTGTTTAATGGCTTGCACACCTTTCTCCCCTGAAATGTTAGCCGAATCAAAATGCCATGTTTGGAAACATGGCATTTTTACGGAGGATTTGCGATCCCTAAGACAACAAGAGGCCGCCAATCGTGGAACGTCCATCGTCTGCCTACCTCGAACGCCTAACGTCATAATCGCAAAGTTACCAGAAAAACTTCGTGCTTTGAAATCAGTGGATCTTCGGGTGTTTTCTATCCCTGGACGGATGTCATTGCATATTTTCCTTCGAAGAACTTGTTTCCAACATTAAGAGCGAAGCCGAGGTATGCCAAGTTTCAATCGGGGTTATTTCCGTGGGAATTCCCCGATTCCATAATAACACAACGTCACTTCTATAATTTTGGCCAGTTGTTATTGGGTTATTGGACGAATCCTTTCTCCTGTTGCGACCTGTTATCTCAAACGCATGTCATGAATATCGCATACCCAGTCTCGACCTTCTGTGGAGTCAGCGGTTTGACGAAAGTGCACAATTTGCAAGGTATCTTCCCCTCAATTGCCCACATAGTTTGCTGTCCAGATTCAATCCCTCTGATAACCTGTCTATTACGCAGTGTAACTGCATCTCGAATCTCGAAGTCGTAGATCTAAGAAGCAGTTACAGCATCAAGTCAATAGCAACTGTAAGGTCATTAGTTGTCAAGACTATCTTTGGATGTGTGTTTATGCACCGCCAAAATGCCCAAGTTTTTGGGTTTCTGGTAAGAGAAATATTGAGAACGGAGCTGGGCACTAAGGGTATACTTCCTTGCTTCTGCCCAAAAACAGACAGAGTTGTGTACCACAAGGTTAAATGTCATTGTCAAAATAGAGTTGCCTGCCTACCTTTTGTAAAGTACGTTATCGCGTCCATTACATTTTAAACGGTATCAAATACGATCCACAAGCATGTCTAGTTTGAACCCACGTTCTCAATTCTCAATGCTCTGGGGCTGAAGTGAAGGCCCCAGCAAGTGACCAGCAAAGTCTTAATGCCTCTGAACCATGCTCATACCACCACCAGCTTCACCTTCAACCTAATTTCTCGAGACTCTTAAACAGGATTTCTGTCACAAAGAAGCGGCTCATACTTCAAGATGATATTGTAATGATCTGTATTGAATTTCTGACAGCATAACTCCGTTGCCGTCGAGACTCGATTGGGTCCCCTTCGCATATTGTCCTTCGGTGTCTTCGGCGTAGGTCGAGAGGTATTTGCACCTGGGCGTGATTGCATAATTAATCTATCCTCAATGATCAGCAAAGTCGTTCCATCTTTGACCCAAGTATGAGAAGTTGGATGTGGACATACGTCGTTACACAGGCAAATAGCAGCTGGACCAAAGAATGGGATCTTCTGGCAATACCCGCCAGGGATCCAGCAGTCTTCATACCAGCCGAGAGTGCGGCAGGCTTTAGGTGACTAGGGTTGAGTTACGTAGCCCCAGTTGTAGGAACACATGTCACAGTCGGAGCAGCACGGGACGGCATCCGGATGAAACATGTCATTTTTCACACAATTCAGACATGGAAAGCTGTCTTACCTGGTTAATTGGAACCAAAGCTGGGGATGTGTCATTGAGAGGCTCGGACTTGTTGTTGGGATACATCTTCTTCATTTGTGCGTATTGCTCCTGTCATTGTTTGTCAGAAAATTGAGTTCATTTTTGGTTCTTGCTTTGGGATTGAGGCATGAAATTGATTACCCATCGAGGAGGTTCCTTACAAGAAGACTTTGGACAGCCCAGAGTGCTGTTGAAGGTCATGGAAGTGACGGGGTAGGGGAGATCACCATTGCCAATGTCGGTGACGGTTATGGTTGCAATTGTGAGTATGAGGTTGAAGAGAGTGAAGAGGAGAAGGGACGTGAATAGTTTGCGGATCAGGGGTAGCATTGTGTGTTCGTTGACGTTTGAGGCTGCTGTTGTCTGTCGATTATATTATTGTTAAGTGTAAATGAGAACGTTTGAACGAGAGAAGGATCCCTTTCAACTGCATGGAAGGTTTTGCTATGTCAGAATAATTCTTAGGTGAGGGGAGACAATGACGTTATAGATACTGCAATTACGTTCAGTGGAGCTTGGCTATTTTAAGGTGAGAGAGAGAGAAGGGAAAATAAGATGAATAAGGATAGAGCACGGAGATTGGTGCATCCGGTGAGAAGGGTTTCTCAATTAAGCTGCGTAATATCCATACGTCCCTAGAAGTTACATTTGCTGTTTGCTTCTATCCGTGTGGTCATTTACTGAGCTGATTGTGCTATTATTTACATTTGATATTTAAGGGAAGAAAATCTAATAGCGTCCTTTTCCCAAATGAAAGCTCTGATGATCTGGAGATAATTCAGGCGAGAGTTACTAATGACATTATACCTGAAGCGGGAGTATGATCTGGAGATAATTCAGGCGAGAGTTACTAATGACATTATACCTGAAGCGGGAGTATGATCTGAGGGGTTTGGAAGGTGAGGATAAGAGAGAAAAATCAAAAATATTTCGCGGCAACTGCCCATGTCATAATGCAGACAGTGAGCCACGAGTCGTCAGACATGAAGGGTGTACGGGGTTTTCTTTTCAAGGGGTTGAGTTATTCATTCACACTTCTTGTTGCATAAAGTTGCGACGGCGAAAAAAGGATTCGATAGCAAAATCCGCCTCGACAACAAACTCCCATCCCCACACAATCATGAGGATGAATCTCGTCGTTTTTTCTTTTGGATCTTGAAATTGAAAGGACGAAGAGGCGATACTAAGAGTGGGCTGGTGTTTCATGTCGGCCGTAATTCTTGTCCTTCTTTCTCATACTTGGGGATGTTTGGAGAGGGTGAGAGATGGGATGGTCTTTTATAGGGTGTTGATGGACTAGTTTGTATGGGCTGGGACTTTCACATGAATTCAGTTGGACTCTGAGATGAGGGGAAAAAAGGATGTCTGATCCTAAGGACTGCTGAGCCATGTATTTAGAATTATATTTAAATATTATTAAAGCAAAAAAGTTAAAAGTACTACTGTTACCGTGCCTACTCTTGCCTTGGAAATAAAGCTGCCCTGTCTTTTACAGTTAACAAATAGTACCTTTTCATAAATACAATATTATACCTATAGGTAAGAATTAGGTTCTTAGTCATATAGTAATTGTGGTTAGCTTGCAGTAGGGAATCGCCTACAAATAACAGCGGTATAACCACCCCTTTAAATAGGAGGTTATTTCGCTAATATCCCCACTCTTAAAATATTTTTATTTAGACTCGTTTAGAGGTTTCTTTTAATATCCATTATAAAATTTCTTCTAGTTTAACTAGTAATACTTCAATGATTATGTATACCAGAGAGATATCAAATGGTCTAAAAGTACTATCTAGGTAATGCCATAAACTATATTAAATTATCTAATTAGTTAAAATTCTTAGTTTTATTTAAGTCTATTAGCTTATTCTACTGGTCTAGTCTATGAACTACTATTATTATCTTTCATCTAGGAGCTAATCCTTTAATCTTAGGTAACTCCAGCAATAATTTAAAGTTATCATTTGTATACAATTTTGTTACTATAACCGAAGAACAGGTGATCCTGTACATGTACAGGGGTTTCTAACATACGGGCACCTGCTATATACATCAATGGACCCGTGCGTCTAAAATGTCTATATACTGAAATCACTTGTTCAGTAAAGTTGCACCTGCGGTTTAAGCACACGTGTAGGATTAATTTAGAGACATTTTTATATATCTATATTAGAAAGCTAGTCGATAGGGACTTAGCAATTAACTGAGTAAGCTAAAATTATATCGAGAGTATCAAAAGCGTCGTTTAAATTCTGTCTCGATATACTATATCTAAGCCTGATATCTAAGTATAATAGCAGCCTATAATCCTTTATAATAGCTTATACCGTGAATAATAGCACGTATATAGCCACTTTAGATATATATAATTGATTTATTAAAGGAAGCTATTATATAATGTGCCTAGTATATAAGAGAGTGAGTCACTGATTAATATAGAGATCAGTGGGTAGTAGAGTGTTTAAAGTTAAATGGATAAATGAGAACGATGAAAATAACAGAACAGTAGGTCTGATTTACAACACCAAGCAAAAGAGACCCTAGTAAACTATTTGTATATTTTATGATATTCAAATCCCAAGGCTCTTCTTTATCCACTCACTATCCACAATCCCCTTCTCAGCCTCAACCACCAAAATACCGTGATTTGCTTGCGTCTTATAGAAACGCTGAATTTCGATGCACTAATATACCCGACTATTAAAATCTCTCCTGGTTGCTCGTCATACTCCAACATACCAACTCTCACCTCTGTCAAATCCATATTGATACCATCTTCTACAAGTGTCGTGTATATATCAAAGAAATTCTTCATCCCTTTTGGGAGGGCCAATTTTTCCCAATTGCATGAGTCAACGCAGCTTAAAGAGCGAATTGTTTTTCAAATTAGGATACTAAAAATATGGAAAGGCAGACAATGCATTTGGCTCCAGAGATTTGTATCCTTCGGAGGAGTGTTAGGGGGCATAGAGAAGTAGGATTTGGTGAAGTTACGCAGGGCTCTAGGAGAGAAAGGACATAATCGATATTGTGGAATTATTTTTAAAAGGAAGTAGCGTCTTCTAGAGTTACCGTATATACCTGTCAATTTGTTATTATGTTGAAAGCTGTATATAACAATAAAGTACAAAAGCAAAATGCATTAACTAAGACCAATTAGCCAATTTTGTTCTATAGATTAGGCCTAAGTTTAATGGCATTTCGGACCGTCAAGGAAGCAAGAGACAAATTAGAGTCAAGATAAGGACTTTACAGTAATATTTGAATCCGTTGTAAGATGGACTGGCAGCTTGGATGAATTCCGAACATAAAGAGCAACTTTGTGCTTATTGTGCAATAAGCGCCCAATCACTTGGTTTCCAGCAGCACATGTGGCACCAATGATCAAGAGTGTTTTATGTGGCGAGCTTATAAAGAATGCTTCTCAAGACAGGTCTACTGAGACCAGAGCATATATGAAATATAATTATAATATTTGGCCGCTTATTATAAATGGGGAAGCGATTGGTGGTATTCGCAAAGCTAGACGCATTCGTGACGCCTTAATGAATCCCGTAGCTAGAAGGTAAGTGACATGTTTTTCGCAGTATTTTATTCTTTTGTGAGGTGTCCGCATATATGATCCGTATAACTCCGCACACACTCCGCATCTACAAGACAAAAGTCCATAGATCCAGTCGCGCCTAGCTCCGCCACCGGCCGTCTGCTCAAGCTCCTCTTCTTGAATCCGCATCAGCAACAGCCACCCAAAATAGCACCCATCGCTCTAGCATCGTTGAACTGGAAGATGAATATTAATAAAGTTGTCCTGATAGTCAGGATTTTCCTACAAACTAGAAAGGTTAAAATCCAAATTAGGACGGGGGCACGGATTAAGAGGGACATTTCTTTCCTAATATATTGGAATAAATATGAATTATCAGCAGCTTCGTACAAGATACATTCGCTAAAAGCGGACGAAGAAATAAATCCCACATATCTCCTTAGTCCACGGCCCCCTCACTACCCCAATGGCTACGAATAATCCATACCCCACTCAACCAATATCACTCTGCAACTAAAATAATGCCAATGGGTTTGGAGCATCCGCTGGCAACGCCTGAATCACATCCCAATGCTCCGCGATACAACTTCCATTGAATCGGTACAAATCGAAGATGGCAGTCACCGGGTTTCCCGGATTCTCAACCTTAAGATGAACCCAAGCCAAATCCCTATCGAAGCCAGTATGCTCGACCGTGAAAGTGAAGTTCACAGTATAACTTTTCAGGAAATCAATGGCTGGTTGGCGACCGCTGAGCACATATGGATTATGCTGGATGTATTCTTCCGAAACGTAGTTTGTGAGAGCGGCAGTGGTGTTATTCTCGGCGTAGAAGGTGCGAACGAAGGCGTCGAAGATAGCTTGTTGTTCTAGTGCTGAGGCAGTGCGAGGCGGGCAGTAGTTACCGGTGGGTTGCCATTCCTCTAGCCAACTGTCAGTTGGTTTAGAGGTTTTGGCAGAGGATTGAACCACGGTTGCCGCGAGGAGGGTGAAGAGGGCTTTAGTGAACTGCATGGTAGGTTGATAGATGGATGGAGAGGCGGTAGCTGTTTCTGGGGAAGGGATCACGACAGAGGGCTCGGTCGATGATATTGACGGTCGGCTGATGAGCACATTATGAAGAAGAGCCTCGAGCTTCTTATAACTAAGAAAGAATTGATACAATGGCATATCATGTCATAGCATTGTGTGGGAGTCCGAAATTCGATACAAGCATCCACGAAAACTCTATTATATGGATTGCATCGATTGAAATTAGAACAACGACGGTGGAACCTCTAGGGAAAATACCTTTCAATAGGGAGAGGAGAGTACCAAAAAGTCAATCCCCGGTGCCAGGAACGATGAATCCTAGGAGGAAGACAAGGTTACCACAACCTCCGAGGATAAGCAATCCCATCCCATTTCCAACTAACAACAGTCTTTAAATTAACCAAAAACGAAGCCGAGAGATTGCATCATTCGCCTTACCAAGCCTTCCTTTTCCCGGATCCCACAAGTCTCACCTTTTTGTGGCGGCCAAACACCGGCGAAAGGCACAATTACAAAGCAGACATCGGTACTTTGTGGGCAACCGAAATGCCTTCGGCCCGCCCACCGATGAAGTCTCTTTAGATTTCTATAATATAGAATTTAAAATAATGATTATTTATTCTAACTAAGAGAAACTTCTTACTTTCCCGAGGCGCGAGCTACAAGGGTCTGTTTAGTAGGTCGATGAGCTATAACCGAGCTACTGACTCAAATCCTACCTCGCCTTAAATCCCAGGAATATAGAATACAATTCTACTAGGAAATTATAACAGATTATTATTTATTTGTTTCCTTTTTCATTTATTCCTATATAAGTTAAAGACTATTATAGGACACTAGATCCTCGGATCTTGATTAAACCTAGAAGTTTATTTTAAGGGACCTGTCACGATTCGGCCTCTGCTACACTGTAACTGAGGTGGTAATCTTGTGGTTTGGTAAGCTGTGGTGAGGTATGTGGAAATACCACTGGGTTGCTAGACTTGGAGGTCGAACTGCTAACAACTACTACAAGATAAATAATATGATTCAGTTGCGATGTTTAATTAAGCATGAAGCTCCTCTCTAATGGGTGAAGACCCAGACTAAATACAAATGGTTTCGTACGGTGCAAGCCCTGCAAGCCGACTTGCACGCCTTCCACGCGCACGGACCATGACCATACTAAAATGGTCATGTGACTGAATGCTATGAATTCCCTGGACCGCTTACTAGCTCGTAATTGGTACTTTTTACTATAACATTCCAAGGTCTCTTGAAGGTGATAACTTCTTGAGCCTACGTTCTTGGAGCTGCATGTGATCGATCCCGTGATCGTAACAGGACTACCGAGCAGTAGGAATAAAATAACCTGCGGATCTCTATATATATCTAATAACAGGTAAAAGAGCTTTCGAACTGGAGTACGAGTACCCGTCGAGGGATTTTACTAGCTCACATTGGTATATTGGTTGCCTATTTTAAGTTATTATTCGAAAACTTCGTCCTCTATTCTAAGAGATAGCAGAGGCCATAGCCCATAAGCCAGTAAAGCGAGCAATAGAGACATATCAAACGCGCACCATACTAACTATCACGCTTATTGATTCTGAGGAAGCCATGAGCTTTCTATTCACCATTTAGAGGAGCTTTGTCAAAAAAGAACCATTTGATGTAGCAGCCAAAGCCTGAGCGGCAAGGCCGTTCTTGATCCACGTAATGATTTGTCGAGTGACATTTATTTGCTCTCGAATCAAGACTTGGTTTTACTCCTCTTTCTCGGAAGCAACTATCATTTTCTCTAGCCCATGCTTAGCGAGCAAGATGCTGATACCCAACGTGTACATTTAAATAACTCTGGAGCTTCTTCACGTCCTCTTTCTCACGAAATGCCCATCTAATTTTGTCGGCAGTGCTCTTTACTTGGCTGACTATGCTCCTGACACCTTGGTATTTGTTGTATTTCTTGACCCTATCCAGATATTGCTCCAGGGGTTTTCTACAGCTTAGAGCTGCGTATCTAATGGAGCTGAGGCTTAAAGCAATTGTGTCACGAACCTGGAGTTTGTCAAAATTGGTGAGGGATTGATGAAGGATTCTAACTCTCGGAGGAGTTCTTAATACTCTGCTTTGGAGCCTCCACTTTCTCGAGGGCTGTTTGAAATCTTCACAACTACCGCTCCCACAGCAATGAAACTGCACACAGAAAAATCAAAAGATACCATTCTGTTGTCATGGCCAAGGTTGCACCGTAGACTGGTGAGCCGTCTATCCAACCTCATAACCCTGGCGTAGCTCGTCAATAGCTACAGCTGTGAACACTCATAGCATTTTTGGTGTCGAACTTCTGAAAATGAAGGTAATGCGGAACAAATTCATCTAGATAATGAAAGGAGTATAGACAAAGAATTACCCTCCTATACTATCTAAGACATTTAAGTTTATTCTCTTGGAGTTTTAAGGAAATTCTAGCGGGTTTTCTTATAATACCTCGGGGAATCAAGAAGTGGTGCACGCAGATCCTTGGCATAAGGTTTTACTTAATTCCTTACGTGGCTCAAGAAGCACACAAACTTTGCGCTTGGTTTTGATTTATTTGTTGAGCCTTTATACTGGTGTGGCCACTGCTACTTGGAGCCAGGCTAGTCAAGAACTTCTCCTGGCTTACACAACGAATAGCTAGCGCCTGAGTGTTGCTGGCTACATCCCCTAGCGAATATCAAGCCTTAACACTTACCTTGTTTCTCGTATACAATAATGCATGCAGGTTAATTTGCTCCTATTAGTCCTCGATGTATATTGTTTCCTTTTCTCTCAACTCGATCGGGTGGGGGCGTCCGTAAGTGGTACATATCTTACACCATACGTCTTCTTCTTCTTTATCTCACCCTTCTCGTTCTTGTCCACGACCCAGATATACTGGTCTCCTCTTTCGTCTTCCACCGGAATAAATATCCTATAACACCCAAGTCAGTTGCACCCTACTACATCATGCCAACAAAATACTGGCGAAAATATACCTCCCAGGACTCCTCAATTGGTCAATTAAGTCCTGATGCAACTCGACAGCCGCAGCCCCAACATGAATAGCATCCCACCCCTCTTGTACACCCTCCTTATCAACAAACCCTCTCCTCCCATCTCCAACTACGAAACACACATCCCCCCCCTCCATCAAGTTCTTCCCCCTTTCACTCTTTCCCATGTTACCCTCGCCAAGATCCCTCAACTCCCTAATATGCTCCAACCCCACAACACTCCCTTTCTTTCCCTCGCAACAAACAAGTTCCGCAAGTACGGCTGTGAGATATCCAGAGCCAGACCCAACGTCTAAAACGCGTGCACCGGGGTAAAGGAATGGGAGGAGCGAGGTTGCGGCGGAGGCATGCATGTGTGGCGCGGAGATGGTGGCAAAGTGGCCTATGGATTGGGGGGAGTCTTGGTAGGCGGTTGAGGGATGAGGGGTGTAGTGGGCCCGGTCTACCTAAAGGAAGTTGTTAGTATATTCCTTGATACAAAGGGATGATGCAGAAGGGCTACAAGAGGCGGCGATGAGACGAACTTTTAGCATAGCATCTCGAACCCGCTCACTCTCAATCAACCCATTGCGAAATAAGTTATTGATTAACTCGCTATTCGTCTTCCCACTACATCGCCATGCCATACTGAAGTCCCTTCTTGCCCTCTGACACAACACCCAGGGAAGAAATGCTCGTAGGCAAGGCAGGGTGGTAATTTGTCTAGTGTTTGTGGAGCCGAAGAAGACACTAAAGCTTGACTATGCAAGCTTCATTCATTTGATCGCTGACAAAAGCTTCTCTCAAGTGAATATGGTAATGTAAAGCTACTAAACGTCGCAAGAAAATGATTTAGTGAACTACAGCCTGGTGTGATGTCAGTCTAGAATGCGGGGTTTAGCATGTGGTAAGCTGCAAGGGGTGGGGGTGGCGTCGATTGCGTATACCCGCATTGCTCCACTTTCCATTGCACGCCACTTCAAGGAAGCGATTTTGATATTGGGGGATGAGACTTCGAAAGAGATATGGAGGAGTTGGGACAACAAATGTTCACGGAGTAGATAACCATTGGCAAGTGTTAATGGAGACGAGGTAGCCTTGATTCGAAATAAACCATCTAAATATCGTTACGCTTTGCTCTTTGTATGAAACCGAGGTCTCAAAGTTGCCTTCAGAAAAGAAAATATTCACTTTTACAACCATATCGGAACCCACTCACAATTTTCTTTGCATATCGCACCACCGCACTATGGTCGTATCTCTGGTGAATTGGGAGGCTAAAACGGAAATGTTGTTCCCCTCGTAATGAATGATCAAATTTGAAAATACATCGGGTGCTACTAGTGAGGACTTCCCCAATTGGAATTTTATAGCATTTCAGACAGCCCTCTCTGTGAAAGACCAATGGGCTTGATTTATGAAGAATGATAGATATTATAGATATAATAGATGTAAAAATTCTCGTAATAGACAGGACTAAATACCCGCACTTTGGCCGGTAGCGCCTAGGGACCTGCAAGCGGCTCAAGGACGTTCGCGCCGATGATTTTTGTTGAATAATCGAGAGCAAAGGACTGGTGAATCGGAAAGTAAGTTCCCGAGCACTTGCTGAAGATAGAGCATAAGGATAATCGGAGAAGGGTAGAGATATCAAACATGTACTTCGAGTAGTGGTGCACTTTCACTCTAAAACAAAACGACGAGCAGCTGATCGATTCCTCCCTAAAACGCCGTGCTGTGCCAGCCCCCTCTCCCTTCCTTAGAATCCAGAAGTAAAAGAAAACATCGTCAGGTGATGACAGTAATCAGACCACGGTCTCCGCCTCCTCGCCTTCCGCAATAATAGGAACAACCAAACCACGATCTGGACTCTGCAGAACTAATTGCTCGTGCCTCCTCGCCCTTAAGAAGTTGCTGACGGATCTTATCAAAATAAACCAACCCACGATCATCAGAAGATACGCTATCCATTCACTACGTGCAATATCACTAATTCCACCAGAAGATCCTGAATTGTCCATCCCAGCAGTTCCGGCTTGTACTTTATTTGGGTCGAAGTCGTGGCTGTTTGGGTCTGGTGGTTGTGTGTATTGTGGGTCTCCACCTTCAGATGGCGGACCAGCACTTCCCCATGTCTTCATTTGGAAGCCGAATTGTACGAGGGTAATTCCGAGACCAGCGAGAGAACCATTCTTGGCTGCGTGGGTGGTGTGAAGAAGATATGTAAGAAGGAAACCGACGGCCTGGAAAGCCATAGATATCATGGCATTCCAGATAAAGGAGAAAACGGAACCAACTGGGAGGCCTTCTATATAGACTTCATCAGGACCACCGAGCCCGGGGGCCAGAATTGTTGTTTCCCAGTAGGGAGGAGCAGCGTCTGCTGCGGCTTGTTCGTAGGTCTGAAGAATGTTAGTACTAAGATATTTCAAAACACACTCTCCTTCAAATACTTACAGGTGGATGTTCTTCCTTTTCGACACCCCTTTCGGGTTTCGCACTCAAATTCGCAAATACACCATCTGAGCCAGATCCTCCTCCATAGACTCTTCCAGTCGGTCGTGGTGGTACGAAAGTCGGGATATGGGTATTCCTTCGCTCTATCACCGGCACAGGTCGTGTCGTGGATGTAGACTCGGTCGTGGTTTGGCCAGCGAAAGATGTCGAAGGTGTCCCTCTCATCAATCTCTGTCTATCGTCTCCATCATTATCCCCATCGCTATCCGATCCATCCGCGTCGAATGTATCCGCGAGGTTCTGGTCCACGGAAGCGTGGGGACTATGCGAAACCCGTCTCGAAGTCGGTGAAGAATCTCTGGATCGAAAGGAGGGAGGAGGGGATTGCGGAACGTGAGGGCCTTCAGGAACGTCGTCGTCGTTTGCAGAGACCTATCCTACTGTCAGTTCTTGAAGTCGTCGTGGAGGTTGCGGGCCAAGCCTCGCCACGCAATCAAAGCGCGATATTTGGAAAATACGTACTCGTTCGTAGCGTTGCGAGCTCATCGTAAGGTAGAAGTGAAGTGACAAAGGGAATTAGAGGATAGGGTGCCCGACTCAGAAAGAGCCTGGTATTAACGAAGGGGATGGAATTGGTTGGTGGTGAAAGGAATACGCAAGATCACTCCCCTGAGATGTCGCAGGTTGGCAATCAGGCGCAGCCCATCAAGCGCCGGGACCGATCGGCGCTATGTTACTCCGAATGTACATGGATTAGGGCACGTCTGGATTCATAGGATCATTGATCGCAATGAGTGGAAATAATTCACGATCAGATATTACACAACACAAACTTAATTATGTCTCAATCAGTGAGTTGAATTCACCCCGGGTCAGCGACTTTGCTAATTAGCATGTAGATTGTATACAAACATTACCTTCGAGCCCTTTCTCAGTGGCCAAAAGATGCCCTACGACCGGAGTGTAGATTCGAAGATGTGATGCGCAAACGAATCGACAGGAAATTCAACCCCACGGAGGACTCAAGCGAAGGAAAGCAAGTCGAAAGAGTACCGATAAACCAAGATGCGGAATTGAAGCAAGTCAATGCTTTGTACTCTTTGATTAACAACCGCTATACAACGCAGGTACATATTCACTGAATGGCAAATCTGCAACCGTATGCTGACATTATTTCAGTACCGGTTAGGTGACTCGATTATGAGACCACAAAGTAATCCAACACATTATACAGATCTGGTGAAAGAGCTGGAAGAAGCGCCAAAGAGATCGTGGTTTGGGAATATGATCAATCAGTGGAAGGGTTCTCTGAGACTGCGTTGACGCATGAATAATGAAAGCTTTGTAGAAAAATATGTATCAATGAATTGTACATTCAAGGGGCGTTATGGTAGCAAACAGGGGATCAACAGTTGGATGCTAGAGAACTAGTTGATATGTCGAAATTTAGAGCTTCGAGATTGCTGGCACTAATGCCAAGCATCCGAACTGCACACATGCATCAACTTTTCTGAATGTACTAGAATTGCTCCGTTGTAAATCAGTATTCAAAGATTCAGTAATATTTTAGACGGGATTGAATATATTTCAGGCGTTGCATATGTTTAATACCAACTCACTAGCTTCAAAGTGCCCATACACATTTTCCCAAGTTCTAGCTCTAATTCCGCAAATCGGAACCAAATTACACCTCCGACCAAAACTTTTTTGTAAATCCACGTCCAACCCCTCCAACAATGTCCTCCCCAACAGAAAAGAAAGAGCGCCCCAGCGCATTGCGCTCGATACTAGCAGGTTCAACAGCGGGAGCGGTAGAAATTGCAATCACATACCCCGCAGAATGTACCATCTCTACCTAAATCAAGCTCTCTCACGCATCCAAGCTGATCCTTTTCGCAGTCGCGAAGACACGAACTCAATTAAACCAGAACCTCGCTAGCTCTGCGAAGCTGCCATGGCCGCCGTTTGGCAAGGCGTGGTATGCGGGTTGCACGACGTTGATTATTGGGAATTCGCTGAAGGCTGGCATTCGTACGTCACCTTAGGAGCTCTCATATTTGAAGGATAGCGGGCTAAAGAGTAGGACAGGCTTCGTAGCATTCGACCAGTATAAATCCATGCTTCAAGATGAAAATGGAAACATCTCAGGCCCCCGAACGGTGATCGCAGGCTTTGGCGCTGGAGTAACAGAGTCCCTGCTCGCCGTCACACCCTTCGAGAGTATCAAAACCACCTTGTAAGTCTCCTTTCCTCTTACAATTCCATAACAGCGAAATCTAACACAATCATACAGAATTGACGACCGTAAATCCGCCAACCCACGATTCAGAGGCTTCCTCCACGCCGTTCCAACCATTGCCCGCGAACGCGGTCTCCGCGGCTTCTTCCAAGGCTTCTTCCCCACGACCGCTCGCCAAGCAGCCAACAGCGCCGTCCGCTTCTCCTCCTATACCTTCCTGCGGCAACTCGCATCCTCCTACACAGCACCGGGCGAAAAACTTGGTGCCATATCAACCTTTGGTATTGGCGGGGTAGCAGGATTAATCACAGTGTACGCGACGCAGCCATTGGATACCGTGAAGACGCGGATGCAGAGTATAGAGGCGAGGAGTCTGTATCGGAATAGCTTTGCGTGCGCGGCGATGATTGTGAGGAATGAGGGGGTGTTGACGTTGTGGAGCGGTGCGGTGCCAAGGTTAGCGAGGTTGATGATGAGTGGGGGGATTGTGTTTACGATGTATGAGAAGAGTATTGATTTGATGGATCGGCTGGATCCGGAGAAGAGATATATATGATAGAGGTGGGAGAGGGAAAAGAAAATACTGTATAACTTTGGAAGGGAGAGAGCATGGCGTTGAAGGCGTTTCGTAGAGGGCTTACTGTATATGTAAGAGAACACCTAGAAAACAAGAAGTATTCTCTGGTTGGAATAAAGAGCCGTCCTTTTACATTTTGTTGACGACAAGAATTTAAGTTTTGTCATCACCACATCCCCACAAGACCAGCATGACTTTTACAATTTTTTTTATTGTACTATATTCTACATACACTAAACTATTTCTTCTAATAATCAGAACGAAAAAGTCGGTATCGTACAGCCAGGATTCGTGTAATGTAACCCCGAACACCATATGTTTTGCATCTTCAATGATGCGACCAAGTCTTTCTTCCACGCCATGAACGCCCTCAAATAGAGTTCATGCGAGAAAATAGGCAACGTAATGCAACGCAATGTAGGTTAACGCCTCCAACGTCCAGAACGTAAGAAGCTAGTGAGAAAAAGTAAACTCCAACCAATATTACAGAATTTAAGACAACACAATTTCCTCCACAGTAATTACAGTTGATTACTCATTGGTTGAAGACCATCGGGGTATTTCCTAGGTTACTGGCGCTAGCGAGTTGGGCCATGCCATTGTATCCCGAAGGCATCGAGGCCATGGTACCCATCTTCTCGCGCTCGAGTTTCTCCTGTTCCATGCGTGCACGATCTGCTTTGGTGATTCGGGGCTTGCGAGTGGTTGATCCGCCACGAGAACCAGGTCCGGAAAGTGGAAGACCATTTCGAGGATTGATACCGACGCCGCTAGCAGCGAGCTCGGCGACGCGACTAGCGCCACGCGTGGTTCCGCCGCGACCTCCTCTGCTGCCACGTCCTCGGCCACGCTTTGGTGCGCCATCAGCTCTGTGGAAATCGTCAGTAATGTAATTGCAAGAGACGTGATCGCGTGTGCATACCGGAGATCAAGTGCGGGCTTCTCCATGGGAACAAGAGGACCAGAGAATACGAAAAAACCATCAGCGGCGGCAGCAGCTTGCTCTTCCCAAAGTAACTCAGTGTCATCAACGAATCCATCGTCCTTGTCGTATTCATCCTCCTTCATCTTTCTCTTACGGACGAGCTTCTTAGCACCACCATCTGTACCGGTGCGACCATCACTCATACCTCCCATCTCAACATTGCTGCCCTCATCCGCAGAATCAGCATCAAGTGACTCGTCACCGCCGTCATCCTTCGTGGGACCGTTGTTTTCAATGGCTGCACCGGTCGCGGCAACACGAGCAAGACGATCACGTCGAGCTGCAAGGCGAGGGTGAAGTGCGTCCCAACCATATCGTTCCTCTGCCATACGAGTGAAGTTGATTATTTTACCGGACTCGCCAGTCATCGGAATTTCTAAAATGACAGTAGGTGCGCGATACTCAGGGACATCACCATTAGATCCACCGCCAATTCCACCAAGTTGCATCAAGCCTGAGCCCGGGAGCGGAGGAGGAGCAGGGTAGAGTTCTTTTTCCTTTTGCTTTGGTGGTTTGGGTGATGCGGCGGCCGAAGATGTTGTTGTGCTACCATGTCCTAGTGAGGCTCGCTTAGCCATAGGGGGTGCAGCAAGAGGTGCCCCAGGGTCTGACTTTCGAGAAGCCATGCTAGGAACGCTCTGTTGAACTTGCACAGGTGTTGATTCAAGAACAACCGCAGGTGCAAGTCTATTCACCGTTGGTGATGGTGGGATTGATGCTGAGCCTTCACCTTGATAAAGTCTCGCTTGTTGTTGGTTGAAGAATGACTGAGCTGCAATTGATGGCGAGGTCAAAGCATGATTAGGCGGGTCAACCAGACTCGAGATAGAGGGAGACGCGCTAGCGCGATTTAACGCGTGTGGGTGATGAGGCGAGCCTTGAGAATTACTGAATGGGTTGTGGCTAACGACAGTTTCGCGGACCGGATCGTAATTTGATCTGATGGGATCGTAATTCTGGCCGCTGGTGCGTGGTGGTTGCGGAGGTTGATGTTGTGGTGGTTGCTGGTAAACGGGTTGTTGTTGACTTGGATCCGTAAAGAAACTCGCAGGTCTCTGAATAGAATCATTCTTGCCGTTTTCGGTCGAGTTGGGGTCGGGGTTGACGAAAAAAGAGCCGGTCGGCAAATTGGCGCTAACCGATCGGCCATCCTCAATAAGATTTTGTTGTGCAGATGCATTGCTCGAAGCGACCCTCTTTCTTCTTTGGACAGGTGGCGCATTTGGATCCTTAGGCTTTCTAGGTCTCTTTACTTTCGGTGGGCCCGTGGTCGACTCGGTGTTGTTTGCTGAGCTTCCACCATTCTTTGCCAATTCCTCGTAATAACTCTTTGGTTTCCGACCTGGCTTCTTCCTGACTTTGACAGGTTCTGCCTCTGGCACGGGGCCCGCAGTAGTAGCTGAAGGCGACTGATATGTATTGGCATTGACTTTCATACTGGGATCACGCAGGGCTGGTCCTGATGCCGAGTCATTGATTTTTGGTTCAGGTGATGAATGTGGTGGTGATGAGAGGGATGCGGACGAATCTCGACGATGAGGTTCTGTTGGCATTCCGGCGAAGTGTGTTGTAGAACCTCAATAATAGTAGTTCATGAGACTCTTATTATTTTTGGTTGGTGTTGAGGCTCCCAAATGCTTGAAGAGGGGGGGGGGGGGGTGGTGCACTTGGTCGAGTGCGGGTTGAAACAAACGCAGTAGGTGCACGCAACTCTGAATAGCGACACCACGACACGTCGACGTGCGAAAATGGAAATCGAGCTCTAATTCCGGACCAGAGACTATTAACGGCGGACGAATTCGATCGAAGGAAAGAGACAAATAGTAGAAATTATTTGACACTTTCTAGGATGCTCAACGATGGAATACAAGTTCCTATCGATGAAAATGGTGTGTTGTTGACTTGGAAAAAGAGAGATGTAGCTCGAAAGAAAGTGGTGGAAAAAGAATGCGAGCGTCAGGTTACTTTAGTAAGGCGTGTCTGGGTGTCTGGAACTAAGCGTTGCAAATTAATCGATGGAAACTCCGTGCTGCGAGCAATTGGGCACAGAGCAGGCATACGGACGGATAGAGGACAGGATAGGCACTAAGGGCAGCATTTTTACTGGCAGAATGGCAGTCTGGAAGGCGGAAGGGCAAGGCGAGAAGGTGACCAAATGCTGCTATGGATGCGATGCCATGCCAGTAAGGTACGGAGTACGTACCGTAGAGCAGTACCGCCGGGAGAAGCACGACGAGCACAGTTGATTGTACCGATAGAGCAACCTTGTTCTTGTGCTTGGTGCTGGCACAAGGAAAAAGGAGATCTCGGTTCGAGGAACCGGTGTGAGCTACTCGACCCTTGGGCCGCTGGCCAATCAGAGCGCCGGACCGAGACTAGTGCTTGTTTTATATCAGCTCTCATTTTCACTTCCGAGGCGCTCACACTTCACTGGACAAAGGGAAATTGATGGTTATATGTTTATGTCTTCTCAAATACCATTCACCTCCTTTTTTTAAATTTCTTCTATGGGCGCGAATTCAAAGTGTAGGGTGTGTCAACGTCTTTTCGAAAATAGATTGATGGTGATTTGGGTGTCAGCCAACGCAACCCGGAACATTCATGTGGCTAACGAGGACCCACTTTTTCCCGGGGAAATACTTTATGCAGGACGATCCCATCCGAACTGCAATCAATTCTAAATCCCATCTCGATCGCCAGAATTTAGTACCGACTCTTGCATTCCGACTAGCGTCGAGTAGGACGAGTTCGAGTATTGTATGTTGCAAGCGTAATATGCAGAGTTATCATTCGAGAACAGGTGGTTGAAATAGTTTGGAGAGGTGCTCCTCGCATAACTAAGGTGCATAACGTAAGGATGTTGCAAAGGAATGTTTCAGGTTGCAGCTACTTGCTGAGAAATCCTTGCATGCAACTCAAATTCTTTCACAACAATAATCCTAACCTTGTCAGAATTCACACATACCACCAAAAGACAATGAGAATCATTTTCACGATTTAAATTTGTGATCTATCCTCTCTATATATGAACGATGGGAAATGACTCTGAGGTATGCGCAAATCCTCTGGATCATAGTTATGCTGAACACCTCCCAAAGTACTGCAACAGTGAGGCAAATTGCGCAGATCCTTCTTATAGACTCTGGACCAGGACACATGTAAAGAAGAATGCTACAACACTCAATATGTCTTCGCAATACAAGGAAAAAAAGTAATTCAGGCTTAATCACGAAGGAAATGGGTCCAGAAATGAGTACCGAGAGTCATACGCGCTCGCTATTCCTTGACAGTAACCCTAGTCGATTGTCAATACAACACTAAGACACGTTGTGCGGACTCTAATTGCCTCGCTTCTTTGTTTTCTTATGCGTAGATTTGGCTTAGTCACCCTCATAATTTTCATCCTCAGATGACTGATTTTCCTGGGCACTTCTAAGGCGAGCACCGCCAAGCTCTTCTTCCGTTGTCAACATCCTCGCCTTTGTCACCTGGTGTTGTTGCCGTTCGACTCGGCTAGTTGTAGATTCCAAGTCGGTCAGTCGATCTAGTATACTTTGGCACAACGGTGATGCGTTACCTAATAGCCACGCATTGCCCAGCCCAAATCCACTTCTTCATAGTTCGCTCTCCTGTGGTTCGCTTCTCTATGATTCGGTCCTCAATGACTCGCTCTCTGTGATTCGCTTGGGCAGCAAACATTCGCATTTCATTGCGATTTAGTGTTGGAGGGGTGTCCAAGCTCCTTGTCGACAGTTTTGGGGGAAGGTATAGAGCTGAAAGGGACCTCTGGTATATCCTTGCGGTTCATCATCGGAAGTGAGTTTCAGCATCCCGCCAATGCCCCTGCAGAGGGCATATACTTGAGGAGGGGGGGCTGGTACATCATTGCGATTTAGTACCGGACGAGATGGGCTCGAATGTCCTGCCAATAGTCTTGCAAAACGCATAGCCTTGGAGGGCATCTTTGGCAAATTCCTTTGATCTGTGAAATTTTTCGACGATTGCAATTCAACCATTGCTTCCCTCCGATTCCACGTTAGAAGCTTGAATGGCGTGAAGCTTGTTGCTGGTTAATGAAAACTCCTAATATATTCACCTACTATGTCAACAATGCTTGAGCTCGATAGGACTGTCGGTGTTGGTAAGAATATCGCTGTCGGTATAGCTGTCGATGCAGCTACCGGGTCAGGTGTATATAAAGTAGAACTTGTTATCGGTCGGGAAGATGCTGTGGAGTGTTCACCTGATGTGATGGCAGTACTCAATGCCGCTATGATTGCCGATGCTGGAAAATTTCTCGGTTTCGGTATAGCTATCAATGAAGCTGCTGCGTTAACAGCATTCGAGTCTGTTTCGACTTTCGACGTTGTTGGATTTATCAATGTCAGCACATTTACCTCTTTAATAGTTGTACTGTTCGCGACAGGGGGCTCGGTAATTAGAATTGGTTCTGGAAACTCCACATCCTTCTTAATTTTAATCTTCTAGTGGACCATTGAGTTAGTCATGTCCACCTTTAAACCTCTTGAACTGATATGAGAAGGGAGTGAAGGAGTGCTCGGTCATAGCAACGTACAAAACTTAACGCTGTAGGAGGACATGAACTCCAGAGGCACGAGGACATTTACAGCTGGATCAGAGAATGTTCCATCCCCATTAGACCTACACACACTCTTATAATTGAATGTCTTCCAGAGGTCCTTCTGATCAGTATGTTTTGCGAAACCAGGGTTCCAGGGTCACTTTAAGCTCTCCTCGGCTCCTTGGAACGATTACCAGCCTCTCTTCATCTCGATAGGTTGTCTGCCATGGCGGCTCTTCACACACAAGGCAAGCATTGCTATTTAAGCTGATCAGCCGAAGAATCCAAGAAATTTCGACATCATATACCTCCAGGCTTTCTAAAGAGCACTGTCGCATCATCCCAGGTCTCCAAATTGCGGTAGTAGACACCGTCGAGGATACCGACGTTACAAATAGAACAGCCAGGAAGCTATCCTGAGTCAGTAGTAGGTTCCCTACAGTCTCTCAGCTTACGAGGGTCTCCTTGTCCATTTTGATTCTTGCAATTTGGACAGTATATTATCGTCTTCCGATCTTCGTACTCCTCGCGAGCGTGGGCATCCTACTCGAATTGTCGCTGTACTGTATCTCTGTGCCACTTCGATTGGGATGCTACATGATGATTTCTCTTACCCTTGCTCATCTTGATTGTCTCTTTGTGATACGATCGACAGTGACGGTGCAACAAAATTTTCTCAAGGTTGGATGTGGTGGGACCTCGAAGACGAGGATGTGATGTTGAAAACGGGGATATAGTGTCGTGTGGAAAGGGCGGTGCGGAATTAGGATGAGTTTCATTTTGGACGCATCTATGCTTCCGCCTATATTTGAGCTACCTATCTGCTGCTATAATTTTCCAAATGTATTTGCATAGAATGGCAAGACGGCACGACACGGCTTTACCTCGACTAATCTTTACATTCACAGAAGATTGTCCACTATGGGACGAAGAATTCGGACCAAGTGTCCGTGAATCATGGTATTTTAGAGAGTGGAAGATGTTGTGGTCATCTCGCAAGATATCTCAGAACTATTACGAGTCGAACCGAGTGTTATTTGGAAACCTGCAGCATTGGAGTATTTTTATACATTAAGGAGTATTCTAAGAGTCCTTTCGGATGCCGAAGCGAGTTATGATAAAGAACATACGATCTATCTCATCTAGTAGTGAGCAATGTACTTTTAATGTTATTTTCTCGTTTGACTGGTTGGGTTTCACACACATGAGCTAGAAATTCTTGGTGTGCATTTTGGAGTAGGCAAAACACTGCAAAGTGATTTTGGACTAGATCTAGGAACTGTGAAGTGGAAAATGCTAGTCAAAAAGACATGTCTTTTTAAATACTGGTGACTGACCATTGGGGTGAGTATGTAAGTATGGTAGTAGTCCTTGCTAAGAAGATAGATGCTCGAATTAACTCGATTTCAAAGCAAATAAACTCTCTCCTGGTATATCATACAGTTTTAATAAATATCCATGCAGTCAGTGTCGAAGTGAGGTTTTGGAAAAGGTCTCTCGCATCCTCCTGAAAAAGTGGAAAGTCAAAGAGAGCAGGGGAGCTTTTGTGTCTAGACAAATACGAGTAGGTGACTACCACAAAGCAATAAGAACCCAAGGCTCTGATAACACAACATTTTTGCCCTAATTTCATGCATTTCCCTCGGATGATAATTTGGTCAAAGCCTACCCGTCTTATGAAAGTAGACCATGGCAATGGCCATAGTAAATCCAACCAACCCAACATTGACCCATTGACCCACTGACCTGCACGCAGTCCATGCAGCTCTTTCATCAAAGGACTACCACCACAATTCTCTGCAGCTATTTGTACATATGCTGCAATAGTCAGCTCCAAAGGTCACCCGACATTTTGAGCTGTCTGCAACATACCACCACTCAATAACTGATCCTCTTCTGGCGAGCGCTTAGAAAGAAAATAACCAACTACGGGCCATACGATCTCAACATTTATACATAAAGCCATGGCGAAGTCATGTGCCTAGTAATAGGTACTTGGTAGGATGATGGGGAGAGGGAAGAGTGGAGGTGAGGCGAAGCTGCCGCAGGAGAGGCTGAAGAGGAGGATATGGAAGCTGGAGATGTGGTGGATGGCGGCCGAGACGGCGAAAAAGCTGATGATTTTGGAATTCGGTTGAGTGGTAGGTTTAGATTTGGTGCTTTAGATATTTGGCGTTGGAGAGAAACGTACCGCCTGTGATGCCTCCGGGGAGAAAACGTAGCATTGTTTGCCACACGCTGAGGCCTAGGTAATTTTGATAACTAGAGCATCGAGGAAATTAGGGTGGTGTTCGGCAAGTGAAGTTCACAAAAGATAGCATCGTACAAGTAAGTTGCAAAGACCGAGAGGATGTTAAATGCAGCTTAGAAGCAGCCAACCAGAACAAAAAGCACAGAGAATTCAGAGTTCTTGAAGGTTGAAATCCTCATAAGTGGCTGCCGTATTGAATCCTTTTCTATACGCGCCTGCAAGTAAAGTAAAGCGACCATGAAGATTAAGGATACTACTATTACCGTAGAAATCTAGGGCGTTACTCAACCGATGATCTTCCCTCGGCAAGAACCACAAGCAGTAGGATCACGCCAGTTAAAATCACCATGGCGCCCAGCCAGTCGACAGATATCTTCTCATCCACCTGGAGTGGCCGCACATAAAGTCCAGGCATGTTTGTGATATCAAAGGCAGTAGCATTAGTCACAGCAGCCAACACAGCGGGATCCCACAGGACCTATTTCCACAACAGAAAGCCACCAATAGTACCGCCAGCGAGGTTGCCAGCAATAGATCCCAGCGCAGCAACGGTCAAAGACGCCACATATGCCCTATTCCTCACTAGATCTAGGGCAAACGTCGTGGTAATAACATTAATACCTGGTGGAAGCATGGCCACGCCACTCATTCCCTGCAGCGCTCGGAGCACGCTCTTTGTTGCAGGGATCTGAGATAGGTTGTCTCGAGCGAGTAATTGCTTTTTGGTGTCCTATCATTGCGAGGTTGCCCAAGTTATTCATCTTGCCTTTTTTGATCTTCAGCGGTTGACTGCTGCTCCTCTTTGGTAGGTATGCTTTGTTGGGTATCGTGACTAGACGTTTCTGTGACACTTGCAATACAAGGCAACCAAGCTCCCTTCTGAGTTGAGTAACGCAAGGTCCTACGCCAGATTTTCGGTGATAATCAGATTGATAGTCAAATCATATATATATTCAGAAAGCGGAATTTTTCAAAGTCATTACGCTATTCTTTCAATACATGTCGTCAGGTCGATTGGTGCGCAGGGGCTTGACAGGACAAGGGTGGCTACTTGGCGTACCGCGCTAACTCCCTGAAGATATTTAGGCCTCAGTACATCTTAAGTATCAAGTAGGTAAATCTAGGGGACTTGTGTAGATAGACACATATTCTTGCTAGTACTGATGTAAACCCAGGATTTTTCTTCGATAACCACACCTTTTTTGCACTTCTTTTCTTGCTGGCCTTGAACAGTATGAGATTGAGTGATACATTGACCATGGAAAGAGTCGGGGCGATCGATGTCGTCCCATTGGTGTGAAGTCCTCCCCCCCATTTCTCGCTTAATATTCTTGGCATCCGGCATTCTGTACTTTCGCTTTCAACAACAGATCCAGTATACATATTGTTACTATTATTACTTTCATTGCTATGTCAAATAACATAACTGTGACTCCATGATATTTCCTGTAGGAAACCAAAGAGGCCGTCTGTACCATGATATATTAGATCGGATTGCTCACAAACACCACAAGAACTGCAGCGTACCTGTCCACCAATTAGTGTTTCTAAATGTCAAAAATCTTGGACAATAGAATCACGCAGCTGTAGCAGCAAATTTCTCTGCTCTTCTCGCATTTGTAAGCAATCCCACAATACCGGCGAATAAACATGTAAACAGAGTTATCATTCCAATTTTGATATCTCTTCCTTGCTCAGCAACGAGTAACAAGCAGGTGATAGCGCCAATAAGTAGTATCACACTTATGAATGCCGCTAGTAGTGTGAGTCGACGTGTAGAATAATAGAAAAGCACATCGCCGGTTGTGTGATGGTGCCGCTGACCGTCAGATCTATTCTGTCTCAACATTAGTCTTCGTATTAAATTGTATGATATGAATTTGGGCCCGGAATTACCTCAAAGAGCCACCCAAAGTACGCACGCAAGAATTTGTTAAGACGATCTGTTTCCACTGGAGCAAGAGCTACAAGATCCGCCTTGTCATCAAAGAGGCTCTCATCTCGACCTGAGAGAATGGGATGGCGGCATGAGTGCTTGACCCACTGTATGAACGCTTTTAGGCATGTCGACTTGGTGTTTGCAATTCGAGGACCTGGCTTTCGAGAAGCAATGCCTCATCTGTTGGCGCCTTTTCATCAGTTTCATACCCCAACATTTCCCCCACTTTTAGAGTCTTAAAGCCTAGCATAAACCCAACAGCTTGGTCTACCTATAGGTGGGCAAGGAGAAGCTTTCAAATTGGGTAATTCCAAGGAGATCAAATCTCTCGGTACGTTGATAAGCATCGGACATCCCATGATAGAATGAACTGATTCAACATAGGAACACTCTCACTCCTGTGGGCCTTTGAAGAAGATCCGGATGAAACTTTCGAATGAAATTCCAAGTTTTCGATTGCATGTATGAAATCATTCTCGGACTCGCCTTTTTGTCTACCACAGAGACTCTTTCGAAATATCGTGATCGGTTAAGCAGATGCCTCTTTCCCCTCCTGAGGGTGTTTAGAGTTGGTATTTTGAGAGGAAGCAGTGACTGGCTTCAAGGTGTTATCGAAAACGATATGCCCGTCTTGGCAATGCCAGATACCGGCGCAGAGTGCAACGTGATGGACTTAAGGTATGTCAAAGAGAACTCAACTACTTTTGCTTCTATTAATTAACAATATCAAGGTATGCACGGTCTGAGAATCTCGAAATCGATTCCTCAGCTCGAAACTGGCTGCAATTCGCAGACGGCAGCTACCAGGAGACAGTTGGCCAGGTGCAGACCTACCGGACTTTTTCCTCGGGTAAAGATTCTCAGTAAGGTTTGAAATATTGGAAATTTGTGTTTCCGAGATTGTGCTTGAAGAGGAATTCCTCTACGAGCAAAATGTCTACGAAGATTTCTCTGACTCGATCAAAACATGGGACCTAGACGTCGAAATTCATCTCGCTCCTTTCAGCATCTTACCAAGATTTCTGCGGCCAAAGGAGAAGGGATCCACAGATCGGCAAATTAGATTGTCAAGCCTGGAAGGTAAAGAAACACACCATCGCCCCATAGTACTCTTCTATTGATGTGGTTTTAGATGCAGAGGTAGCCAGACAAGAAGATTGGAATCGCCAATATGATTTTGGCAGAACTGCAAATGAAAGTCAGCAAAGTGACGAAAGGAAACGGAGAGCAGAGTTTGAAGAGACGATTAGAAGAGTTACGTTGGGGAACAGGGTAATTCAGCCATAAGCACATCCAAGAATAGGAAAATTCGAAATTCTTCCAGGACGTATGGAGCCTTCTCGACAGCAAACTGACACCTTGTCTCACGGATGTCAAATGTAAATATAATGATACTTATAGAAATAGTTGAATACCATGTAACTTTATGTGCGGGTTTCATGGCATTGCTCCACTTTCTCATTTTTCAGCAGGTATAAAACTAACTTGGATATGGTAGTAAATATGTCGATCGAGATTCTATTACAAACTATAGAATCCTACTAATACTCTACAACTTGCTAGTGACGTTATTGACATCACTGCTCAGTGCAATTGAAACAGCAAAAACACAAGACATTCGAATTCGTAGAGTTAGCTTTATTCCCAGATCATACAACTCGCCGTAAGAACCAAGAAAATTCCCAGCGCCCAAGAGCTACATACTCTTCGCTCGAGATAGCTCCACCTCATGAAGCCAATTCTACTAATAACAGAGACACGAGAATGTATTCCTAAGAATTCCGTGCTTCCGGGGACAAATAATTTACCCCATGGATCCAGATCCTTAGAGTTGTATTTCACGAGGATAGCAAGAGCCACGACCGTGGAACGTAGAACAGACCGTCTTCGGCCATCCTATTCCACCTCACTCTAAACTCGTTGGCCCCCATAGCATCCGTATGACCAAAACCCAAGCACCCGAGCAGATCCAATCTCCTATCTCAAAGCCGTGACTACAGCTAACACCCAGGGGGAGCGTATAACACTACATATCTTCCGACTATAAATATCTCACAAGTCTCTCCAAAGTGAACACACAACGAACCTTCCAAACATCTCGAGTCGTCGCCGCGCCATTCGCCTTCAATACCCCTCACTCACTCCCCAACCCCTATCTTAACACCTCTCCACATGCCCTCCTTCTTTCCAACTGCCTCCCTAAAGCATTAGCTAGCCTACTAATCCACCATAAGTGAAAGGAAGTACCCGACACTATCACCCTATCTGGGAAGGCAGCAGAGTTTGGTTGTACATTGACTGGTACACTAGTGATGCCGAAGTGAGGAATATACTTTCTTCGTCGCTTCGTTCACGGTTGAAGGCGAGTTTTTCCCACCACATTCTATTGAATCAACACTACTCTAGCGCATAAAGTCCTAGGGAGAAGAGAAGCATTGCATGTAGGAAGAAGGTTCTCGATGTCGTAGATCACAAGCATGAGAACAGAACACGAGCCATTATTCAGAATCGAAAATATGATTATGTTCATTCCATCCATCAATCCATATCATCACTAATCTGCTACCTCCCATCCTTAATAGCTTCAATTAGCTATGGCCACCACCGTCTCCAATCTGATACAAGCGGTACACTTAAACGTGCCTATCTCTTCACCCATCCACCCCTCTCTTCATAATATCATACTAATAGACTCATAAAAAAGACATTCTTCCCACCCAATGAATTTCCCAGGAAAGAAAGCTTTTGATCACATGCTTTATCAAACCCAAGTCTGTCCGCCCATCCAACAATAACAGGGAAAAAAAGGAGTTCCCATCAAAAGTCATTCCACCGAAGAATTCGAAAAGGGTTAAAAAAAGTGAAAGCAGCAAAGCGCAAAGGCTGGGTATAGATGATGACTCGACCTGAACATAGAAAAGAAAACTCCTGGATGCAACCAATTAAAATACCCGATCCAACCTAGCAAGCCAAAGCCAAAGCCAAGCCATATACAATACAAAGCGCCTAAATCAAAGGCAGCATGGGCGTTAAATGCTGATACAAAGGCGTTGTGGTCGTGAATCGAATGTGTGAATGCGATGAAGAAGCGTGAGACGTATAAACATAAGACATGGTCTAGACGGTTCTCCAGGAATATGCAGACCAAAGGAGAACTATTAAAGGTATGCAAATTAAAGTTTTTCGATCATTCGGGGCGGAGAGTGGAATCGCCTTCGTCGTTTTCCTCGGCCAGGGCCCGCTCCGCCTCGCGTTGCGCATAGATCCTCTGCTTACCAACCTCGGCTGCGTGCAGACAGTCGATGTAGGTTCGGAACTTGACAATCTCTCGTAGGAGATAAGATGATTTCTTCTCCCAATTTGCCATTGCTTTTTGAGCATTGATGTGGCGAGGTGTGAACTAATTCCTGTCAGTAATTGAAAGACGATACGTCCAGTACAACTTACAGCTAGCAACATAGGGCTTCTCAGTTGATTGTGTTTCTGCAATTCATCTTCAATACCAGCAACATAAGATTTGAGAGTCTGCAACTGGTCTGCCTCCATCAAGTTACTGGCACGCATGCTCTGAGTGGGTGGTGTCCAATCGGAAATCGCAATACGATCGCCAGGGAGTCGAGCTCTGACACTTCCTATGTGGCCTTGATCAAGGCTTGATCTCAACGAGCTCTGCATGCTTGGCCTGGCACCACTAGTCGATGGTCGAGGTGCAGAAGAATCATTGATGGCAGTGACGAGAGCGTTGTTCACAATGCTTTCCGACCAACCATACTCAATGTTGCTGATCCCTCCAACCAAAGGATGGTTCGATAGTCGTGCACTCCAGTAATTGGCAGAAGAGACAAACTCCTTGACAATGTCAGGAGTACCGACTTGGAAGAGATGAACAGCTCCAGTTGGCAGCGAAAGAGCCCACACGTGAGGACGAGCCTTGGAATATCCTGGAGATGGAAGTGCGCTAGCAATGGTCTGTCTGAGTAGGAAGGATCCGAGATTTTCAGCATTCTCCTGCCAGTTTCCACCCCCCACAACACCTCCCATAGCCTTGCCCTTCGACTTGTTGCGCATGCTTTTGGATGAGAAAGAAAAGAGACTCAAGTATCCCTTTTCGACGACAGCAAACACCTCATTCCAGTTGCGATCTTTGGCCTTCTTGTCCAAGGCTTCAAGATGATGCTTGTGCTTAAGTATCCCCTCCTTGGCCCATGGCGCACCAGCTAACTCGAGTGATTCGTCTTCGAGCAGCGGCGCCACGCGTACCTCTTCCCGCTCACTCCCACCGCTCCCCGCGCTCCCAATGGTCTCTTCTCGTATGATCGCCTGGCTCAGAGCGTTGGCAAAGCCGATAGATTGCTGATAATCACCCTGAGGGAAATTCGAGCCAAGAGAATCAACAGACATGGAAGTTTGAGTCTTGCCAAGCGAGTACTTGCTCCACGTACTGGACGAGACAGATGGGCTCCACATCGAAGACTGATCATCCAGACTTGTGCGGCTAGAGCCTAGACCTCCAGCAGGATAGATACGAGGCCGTGAACGATTCTTGCTGCTCCACTTGCCAGTGCCAATGCGGACAGTCTCTGCCGTTCTGCCTCTCGCGTAGCTCTGTGCTTCCGAAGGGGCCTTACTAAGCACGCTTGGGGTGCGTCGTAATACACCATTCGCAAAGACAGCAAGACTGTTCGACGATGGCGCTTGAAGTTGAGGCTTTTCGGCGGGTGCTCCGAAGAGTGGAAGGCGCTCGGCACGGATCGAGTTGTAAAAATCCTTGAGAACAATCTCCACCTGGACCTCCCACGTTCGAAGTGTTCCATGGAAGGGTGCTTTGACGAGAGGACCACAATCATCGACTGGCGTATCGTAGTCTAGAGGTGTAGGAACAACACCGGTGCCTCCTTCTGAGTCCGATCTGACTGGTGGTTTGAAAGACGATCTCCACGAAGGCTTTTCAACCTCAACAGACACCCTTTCAGGCTTCAAGTTCTCATCACCCTGCTTTGCGGAATCAAATGTCGCGCTTTTACCAGGCAGCACAGAAGGTCTCGTCTCAAACGCGTCTGGGGCAGACTCGGCAACACTCCTTCGAATGGTAGGCATTGTGTTCTTGATAAATTGACTGCGAGTCATCTTCTGATCGATATCGGCAAGATGTAAATCTGTATTCAGCAGGAGGATCGAGTAACAGATAGTGTGAACAACATCTAGTAGCCGTTAGTAATTGTGCAGTTCCCGGGTAGGCAAGACATACCGGTGACCTTGAAGCCATGCTTGGGATTGCATCGACACCAACGCTGAGCGAACGCATCCAGGATCCGATCGACTTGCTGACTTTCAGCCTTGAGTACCAACCTGCTACACATCATTCGCAGAGCAGCCAGAATGTTCAGGTTGGCAAATTCGTAAAGCTCGATGTATGCGACTAAAGTTCTCGCACGGACAACACCCTCTTCCCCCATCCATGCCGCTGCCCGTTCCTTTTGTATGAAGTCCTCATTGCCATTGTAGATTTTCTTTGCCTTCTCACGATCATTCTCCGTGGGGAGCGTATCGTCGACGATCGGCTCGTCCAACAACTTGATGGCCTCTGCGAGATTGAGTGTTTGCGGGGAGGATACCACGTTCTCATCTTCCCCCTCAATCTGGAGGATGGGCAGACTCGTCGCAGACTTGTAAACGGTTTCTGTCGAACCTGACAGGCGCTTGGCGGACGTAGGCAATGCGACACTCGAGTCCTGAGGGTCCTCTTCGTCAGACGACGGCTCCAACCAGACACGATGTTCCGTCTCCACTCGATGTTCTTTCTTCGTTGGGGTCAACATCACCCAATCCTCATCCTTGGCAGCGGCACTTGGTGGATTCGACTGCGGGTCGAGTGGGCTCCTTGGGGATTCTGCTATTGGTGATGGTGCCGTCGTGTTATATTTCGAGTTCAACGGGGATCGTTTCGCATACGCTCTTTCATACTCTGCCACGAGCGATGCTTCTCGTTGCACAGAGGGTGTTGCGGAGGACATGTGACTTTTGGTCGTGTCCGCTTCTGGAACATCTTTTGGAGTTCCAGCGGATCTGGAAGCATTGCTAATTGCATCGTCGCTAGCGTCCTGCAGGAACGTCCCATCAAGACCCGTAGGACCTACGTTGACAGCTGACAGATACGGCCGTTGCACGGAACTCGAGGAGGAGGGTGCCGTGTCTGGTGTATCCCGTGGATTTGGTTTTACAGTTCTGATAGTCGCACTCTTGTCCGGTTCATAATCTGGCGAGAATCCCCTCACGTTTCGATATGGTTCTGGGCTCTCCCCCATTTGACGATCAATGCTCATTTGATTTTGAAGGTCCACTGGGCTCCTCGCTGGTGTCCGCAAGTACGGGTTCATGACTTTCCTCAGACTACTGACTGGACTAGGCATGGGGAGGGCGTCTTCATTCTGAAGTAGCACTGGCGGTGGTGGTACCACGGGTACGGGTTCAGGATCGGTCACAGACTTCTTCCGTCGGCGGAAAAAGGACGACGATTTTTTGCTTATAACATGCGCATGTTCCTTCGGAGGAGGCGGTGGTTCTCTCGGGGGAGGATTGGGTTGCGGCTTCATCTGGTTGGCGATGTGATGCGTTTTGCTGCTTGGGCGATTCGAGGTTTCAGTAGACGTGGAACCGTGCGACGGGGGCGGATCTGGCACGGTGGCAGGGTTATTCCTCGAGCCAAAAACTCTCCTGAAAAATCCGGGCCGGTCTTTCGGTGGTTGTGGTGTTGAGGGACTCGGGGTATCTTTCGCCTTGCCATAACCGACCAATGGTGCTGGCGCCGGTTCTCTGATGAACGCTGGCAAGGGTGGCAGATCTTGGGAAGGATCATTAAGACCATAATCCAGTCTACCACCATTCGATTGACCCTGCGCGCTCTTCGCCTTGTATGCGCTTTTCGACGACTTCGTGCTTCTCTTGCGTTCGAGTTTCGGTGTCTCTGGCTCCATCTGCGACTCTTGCTGCTGCTGCGGTGGTGCCATCATGGGTGAGGCCGGTCGAAGCCTTCGCGGTCCTCCAGGCACCGTAGGGGTTGGGGCAGCATCGTAGTCGTAGGTAAACGCCGTCCCATTCTGTCTTCCCATGCCTTCTGATTGTGAAGTCATTGTTTGCCGGTGGTCCTTTCCGTAGTCGAAACTCGACGATCGTCCTGCAAGCCCGTGTGCCCACCTTTGATTGCTCGTCACCTGAGCATATCCAAGATCAAAACTATTCGCGCTGCTTCCTTTGCTTCCCTTCCCACTCCGTGAATGTATTCCTCTGGGAGGTATTGGCCCAGGTGCCCCTCGACTTGAGCCGACGAAGCTGCCTCCCCCCCCGTCGTTCCGTATGCTGTTTATCCTTCCCAACCCAGATTGGAAATTCGAACTGCTGTTGCTCCTACGACCCCGAGAGGGACCCGAGTATCGGCTTGAGTCGTCTGCGTTGTCGTAATCGGAGCTGTATGAATAATTATGACCAATCCGTCCTCCCCGTGAAGCGAAGTTCGATGTTTGATGGTAGGATTCGTCGTCCCCAAAAGTCGAGTACAATTGCTCTTCGTCCACCGTGGGCTGTCTCCCGAAGCCTTCCCCTTCGTGCCCAAACGAGAATTGATCTAGGGAGAGCAACATGTGGTCGACTAGCGAGTCGCGGGTGATCTGCCTCGGCGACAAAGATAGGTCGTGAGAATCTCGACTCCCCGTTGCAGGATCATTCTCTTTGTTGGACGTTGGATCGATTGGCGTGATGTCGTCGAGGAAAGTCTCCTTGGGTTTAAGCGCCCTGCTGGGTGCGGCAATATTACCTTTGCTGGATCGAGATTCTTGGGCGGTAGGCGTTTGTGCAGGCGTGGTATCGATTCGTTTCCCTTTATAGCCCGTATCAACGTTCAGCGACAAGCCGAGTCGCTTGGTGGTTGGCCTCGACGCATCTTCGAATGATTGCATCGTGAAGCCCCAGCGATCGCAGATGTACAGGACAGGACGGGCATCAGTTCATATGGTCGAGGTGGTGGGGGTGAGGTGAGTGAGGTGAAATCAATTCTTCTGGTG